>OY748307.1:11394317-11576044 GCA_963556515.1 Nudaria mundana | reverse complement strand
CCCAGACATGCGTTACGAATGCCAGAAGATCACCCGTTGATCGTTTTGGCCTGAAGCCGTATCGCCGATCATTTAGTAGCGAGTGATCTTCAAGATATCGCATGAGCTGCTTGTTGATGAGGAACTCAAGCACCTTGCAGATGACTGAGGTGACAGCTATAGGTCGATAGTTGCCCGGATCAGACCGATCCCCTTTCTTGGGGATCGGTTGTACGTTCGCCTCTTTCCAGACCTCCGGCACGATTCCTGTGGAGACTTGTGGTGGGAGTTTCATAAGCTGAAGATGAGATTGAGGACATCTTTAATAAGACGTAAACCTTTGTTGATGCAGATATCTAGATCCCATAGCACAAACTCATACTAGCTTAACTTTACAAAAAAAATGTAAATAAGTATTTATATCAGTTTATCTAGTACTCATATCACAAGCTCTGCTTAGTTTGAGACTAGATGGCGTTGTGTGAATTTTCCTAACATATTTATTTATTATTTATTTATTAACTTGGGCTAGATGACGTTGTGTGGGAATGTCCAAAAAAAATATTTATTTAATGAAAGCTACATTTTCTGATAATAAAGTTCTATAATAATTGCAAATCATTCTACCAAAGCAGACAAATCCTTCATATACCTAGGTACCTACTCGCGTATAGAATGCGCTACCACTATTTGTATTATTAGACATAGGTATCTAATTCCGGTTACGTGGTAAGGTAACGGACAAGGACGGACAACTATACCGCTACTTTACTCAATTCTTCATCTAACGCTCATTTCCATCCAATTTATTTAGCGAAGCAGGCCTAAGGCGAGCGGAGCTCTCAACGGGTGATTAAAATTACGATTTATGTTAAATTGTGTTAAATTGTTTCTCGGCGAATACTCGGCCGAATTCGGATTTTCTTGCACTCATCAAAAGCTTACAGAATTACCCAGGTTCTTACGAAGCCAGAATTTTGAATTTCGATCAAATAAAAATAATTTAATTGATGGTAATAATTCCCATAGCGTAATGACAAAAAATACTTTGACAGAGTTATATCGTTTTGAATCAAAACTAGCTTCGCTCAAATATATGCTGCAGCGTAACGGTACGTTTCGCGACTGCGGCGACCTAGTATCTTAACTTTCCTCTCTAAAATGTTAGAGCGCCTTGTTCACTCTGAGCTCACCAACTTCCTTAACACGAACCGTCTTTTCAATCCTTTTCACACCGGCCTCCGTCCTGCAGTGCGAGTACGGCCTGTCGACATATTGTCGGTCCACCTGTTTGCACCAATGATATTGCAGAAAATGTCGCTATTTAACACATTTAATGTCATTTTCTGCGATATCATTGGTGCAAACAGGTGGACCTACTATATGTCGACAAGCCGTGCTCGCAGTGCTGGCCACAGTACTGTTACGGCTTTAGTCAACGTCACGGATGATGTCAGGTCGGTATGAAGGCGGGAAATGTAACGGTCTTGTGCTTGATAGATTTTAGCAACGCTTTCAATACCGTGGATCCCGATACCTTGCCCAGCAAACTCAGCTCTAACATATCTCCAACGGGAATTGGCTGGTTTCGCAGTTAACTGTCTAGTCGCCGACAGCGTACGCGTCTGGAGGAATCTTCTTCTTGGTGTGATGTCGAAGTTGGTGTACCGCAGGGTGTCGTTCTTTCTAAACTATTCTTTTTTATCTTTATTAACCTTTGGAGTAGTATTCGCACTATGAGAATTTTGCAGCCCTGGCTGAAAAATAGTTCATAACATTTTACTAGCGAGCTACACAAGGTTATGCGTCTCAGTAGTTTGGCGGAAACTCCTCCTGCGCCCTTAGTAGTAAGTACAAGCATATCAGGCAGCAGGTGACTGCAGGAAGAAGAGGTTTCAGTGCGCAATTACTATATGGTACTTTTCCTAATTAACTTTTTATCTGCTTATCTGTTTTCTCTTAGGACCACAGCGCACGTTCGAAATTCGGTTGCTTTTGGTTTTCTCTTAAATCTCTATCTCTACCTCTTAAAACTTCTCATCCTCATCCACTGTCTTTGTATATTCTGGTAATTTTTTATTTTATTGTACTTAAGTATTTATATTTCATTGTACACAGCCCCTATCATTTCCACTAATATTCTTTCCATTCTAAGGTTACCTGGAAGAGATTGCTCTTTAGCAATAAGGCCGCCTATTGTACATTATTTTTAAGCCAAGTGTAAAAATATCTGGTCCTTCTTGTGTACAATAAAGAGTATTTTGTATTGTTGAGCGGAGCGAAGCGAAGCTCTATCTTAGACGACAAGTGTAAATCGCTTGTGTGCCAACTCCTCCGAAACGGCTCGACCGATTTTGACCAAATTTGGCATGCTGGTCGACATCTGTTCTGTTCTTGTTGTACATCAATGACCTCCCCAACGTTACTGACCACAAAACTATACTGTTTGCGGACGATACAACACTCGTCGTCAAATGCAAGAATAAAATTACCTACGAGCATGAGATCAACTGCGCTTTAAATAAAATTATTAATTGGCTCGATGTTTCAAGTTAATAAAATGACGCATGAAATGTCAATACAAATGTAATGTTCACCAATTTATCTGTAATTAAAATTGACATTGTATTTATTGATTATTTACCGACATTCAGCTATTGTGACATTCATATTTATACTTAAATTGACATTATTACATAATTGTTTATACCTAAATTAACATTACATTGCTATGATTGTATTATTTTGATTGATTGACATTATTAACTATTATTATTATTTATCTGTTACATAAATTGCACTTGACTCAATTTTGCACACCATAGTTATGGTAGAATGTATTGAACTAACTACAACCTATATTACCATCTACGCTGTATTATTACCATCTACGCTGTACTACTACATTCTGGCAATAAAGATATTATTTCCTTTATTTAACTTAATTACATATTTAATACATTTTTAAATAAATCTATAAAAAATACAAATATATTTAAAAATATAAAAAATAGTGACCCACCGGCATCGGGTACAAGGACCAAGCTACCGGTGGTGCCCTAACCACCGGTAGCTTGGTCCTTGTACCAGAGAGAGGAATTTCCTCACGATGCGTGCCGTATCGAGCAACACTGCCTTCTGCATCAGGCCCTTAATCCAACCGTCTAACGAGAGCCTCTGTAGGTGTTGGTCGAGGCTCTTGGCGATCAGTCCATGCACGGAAACGACTATCGGTACAATAACAGCTGAGCTTACAGGCCACATGTCGACAATCTCGTGGGCCAAATCCAAGTACTTTACTTGTTTGTCTTTTTCGGCTTTCACGAGATTGCCGTCATGCGGAATAGTAATATCAACTATTATTGCACGGCGTTCTAACCGATCTACAATCACTATGTCAGGCCTATTTGCAACAATAGTCCTGTCAGTGATAATAGATCGGTCCCAGTACAATGTGATATGATCATTTTCGAGAACTGGGTCGGGCACATACTTGTAATACGGTACTTCTTCACCTATCATACCCGGGAGTGCATATCTCTGAAATCATTATAATAGAGCATAAAAAAAATTAAGAAAATTTGTTCTGCTCAACATTTGCAATTAGTAGCATGCCTTGCATACCTAGTATTGTATAAGTAGGTATCCCGTGCCATGTTTCTGAAATAACGTACATACGTACTTACGTATGTACTCGTACGTTATTTCAGAAACAAATAGGTACGTGTATCAAACAGTTTAGGTTTTATATCTAACTAGATATAAAACCTAAACTGCTTGATACACGTACAGACCTATGTATTGAAATATTTAAAAAAATCAAACGAATTCCATCTAAAAAATCAATAATGTCAAAATTACTATTCCTAAAATGTGGTCTCTGAGATATATTTCCATTTAATATATAATCAGCTCGAAATTCATTATGAATTATTATTACAAATCAGAGTCCGAGTTTATGGGTCGGTATTAATTTCTTTATTTTTTTGTTTTGTTAAATGTTCGTAGTAGGTACTTAGATATATTGGTTTATGTTTTTTTTGTGTTTTTTTAGACACGTTGGATTTTTTAAGTCCCCCGCTGAAAAGAACTAGCAGCAGAGAGTTATTTGGTGGTACTTATAACGCCGAACCACATAATATTAGACTACTTCGTGGCTTTCGTAAAAATGTCGCGTCAAAAGTGATAGGTGTTGGTCCAACTGAACACGAACAAGTAAAGAAAACTAAGAGAGACAAACGAAGTAATAACAACGGAGGGTCTTCAACTTCCTTAGTATTAAAGAGAACTACGGAGAGAAAGGTACCTACAATAGATTTTTTGTATTCAAAGAGGTCATTACATTATGGCCACTTCTGGGCCTGTTTCGCCAAAAAGGTGGCACAGCAGAGTAGCATCATATTATAGTATATCAACCAGAAAGTAAGCAACGAACCAAATTAAAATACAGAATATCAAATAAACAAAGTAAACTCTTTCGGGTAAACATTCGTTTTAGCGGTCCACCGCTGGAGGACGATACTATATACACGCTGATTTTATCACCGTCAGCAGTCGAAAGGGTTCGCTCTCGGAATAATATTTAGATTCCTTTTTTAACATCTAAATTACTGTACTGATAATAATAAAAAATTTAGTAATTTCTGTAATTCTTCTCACTCGATCAAGTTTAACATTAGTAGCAGTACGATATTTCATTGATGAATTGACGCGGAGGCGCGCTCACCAGCTGCACGTCTCGCGCACACACATCCATCCTTCGAGCGCTTCTAAGTACCGCGCAAATCATGTGTTAGGGAGCAATGACCCCGCGCAGCCAATATGGCCAGTATCACTACGAAACATACCTACTTGAACATAAAGTACATACTCCAATTTCTCCTTCGTACTTTACACGGGCTTAGGACCGTCTGTAATACCTACTTTATTATTAACGATAGTGACTTAATGACTTTTGATCTATGGAATAATAATAATAAAAATACACTGAACTACAATTAACTGCGAGAAGGTATTTCCGGCGTATTTAAAAATTAGAGCTATTTACAAATAAAATCAAACTTACATACCTATTTACAGTTTATTTACACTAATTTACAGTTCTCTGTACTGAAGTAACTGCTCGATATGGAGTCCATTCCTTTCGATACACAAACGAGCACGTTTTAATTGATTGTCTTTCAACTTGTTCAATGGGTCTCTATCACTTTTCACAATACCAAAAGCGTCCACTATCGCACTGCGTAGTTCTTAGCGGGTTTGATACTCCTGTTATAAACGAGTCTTTTAATTTCGGACCACAAATAAAAGTCCATGGGTGTCAAGTCCGGGCTCCTAGGCGGACAATAGGAATAGGAAAATACAATTGTACCATTGCTAGATACTCCACGTTCGAATATTCGTACTGACGACTCATTTTACTCACTGACACACACGGTTACGCAACAGACGCCGGCGCTGTCACGAGGTTTACTGTGGAGTGGACAGGCGAGCCGCAGTGCCGGCGCGCTCGCGCCGGCGCGGTGGCGCCGCTAGAAGGATTCGGAGGGTACGCTGAGGTGGAGGCCGGGGGCGGCACACGCTTGCTCTGTGCCAGCGCATTGTTGAATGAAAACGAACTGTACTGTACCGTAACTATCGTTGTAAAACTTAAGTATTTAAGAGAGTGAGTCCCCTACAACGGGTACTCATTTGCTGTCTAGAAACTAAATATTTTTTTTTAGATTTCTAAAAAAATGCGTTTGTTTTTCAAAGTAATGCTGCCAGTTGGTTCAAAAATTATCCCGAAAGCGAACCCTTGCATACTGCTGACGGTGATAAAATCAACGTGTATATTTGGACACTACTCGACGAGTAAAGTCGATTGGCAAGACTTTCAAAGTCCGACAAGGTCAAAAAAAAAACCTAACCTAACCTCCGAAAGGAATTTGACAAATGTTCACAACCCCAAAAATTTTTTCGCATTAATGCAAGTCGTTTCTGGCACTCGCCGACCGCTATCGCGGCACCGCTCGCTCGGCTCATGCGTAGGGGGTCACAGTTTCAACATAACCTAACCTACCCATTTTGCTTAAAGAAAAAATTTGATCACCTAACCTAACCTCTCTTTACTCGACGAGTAAAGTCGATTGGCATGACCTTCAAGGTCCGCCAAGGTGAAATAAAAAAAATAGCAATTTCTTGGCTAAACTTGTTGATGCATGCGCACTCTCTACTATAGTGCGACGAAATATATGGAAACGGAAGACAAGTACTAAAAAGGTAACGCCATCTATCGAAAATGCGTTTTTAAGCAACGCCATCTATCGGAAATATTAAGTAACTTTTTTATTTGACCTTGGCGGACTTTGAAAATCATGCCAATCGACTCAGAATCGAAAATGAAGTCGAATGACATTAAGTCCTGCCCTCTAGCGGTGTATCGTTAAACCGAATGTTAGCCCTCTTTCGAATCCCATGTCAACCTCATGGTACCCCATGTCAACTGGTGCAATGTGGGTATTTTTGCAATATAGATATTTAGGTATACACAGACACATATACTTTTAGGATCAATATTTCCAGAGCGAGTTTCTTAAATAGGCAATTTATTCATTTTACCAGATTCTGAATCGTTACACAGTCCTTAGCTATACCAGTTTGCACACACAACATATTGGTGAACCAAGTAAAACTCATAACAGTGCGGAATCTAAAAACAAACCGCTCATAAAAGTTACAGTAATACCCAAAAACGACCACATACAAACAGCAAAATTACTAACGAAAAGAAGGAGTGTATTGCAAAGAGTTCAAAGCACTGCATCTAATCAAGAAAATTCCATAAGAACTAATAATCTTTACGTAGTAGTAGCGGGCCGAAGGAACAAAATATATGAGATCAAAACAACTGGTAGTGCAACTCTCTCCTCTGAGCAAGCTGATAGAACAAGTTATTACTCCAAACATGATATTTCGAAAGAACAAATTGCCAATGTCAAAAATCTGATTGAATCGTTAGACATGGACCAAAAACCGAAGAAAGGTAGATATGGAAATAAAATTGATGATGTAGGTAGAGCCAACGTGGCAAATAAACGTCATGAACCTTCTGGATATAGCAATAAAGATATAATTCTTAACGAAAATAAAGAATACACAGACTTGGAAAGTGAAAATCAACCGAATAATAGAAGTCGAGTAAGAATATATGGACAATTGGGCCTAACTGGCGATGACCGTTATGTTCTCAGATACGGTGCAACAGTTAACGACAAACCAGGTGTGTAAATAGTTCATTGCTTCATTGATATTAACATTCACGCATTAATATTTAGTTAGGCAACTAATATATTTAATTATTGAAATATGCAGTATTAAGACGAGTAGTCCTTAGATCAATCGTTTTTTTTGTTAGAATAGAACTTGGAAGACAAAATAGGGATAAGAAGAAAAGTCGGAGCTGGGACTTAAACATTAAAAAGAATGATGATGATGAAATGGGTCGATCAAATACGAATTAGAAAAGTTCAGAGCCAAGACAAGCAATTTCGTCCAATTCATCATACATAGCATCACGCCTTTTTCCCCGAAGGGGTAGGCAGAGGTGTGCAAACACACCCACATCTCGCCAGCTATGTTAGGTCCCAAGTAATAGGGGGCGAGCCTATTGCCATTTACCGGGCACAAGTTCCAGACTCTGTGATAATTATCTGGGTAAAATTCTAAAGACAATTATACATTATCCACCAGACCCGGGAATCGAACCCGAGACCTCGAGCGTGGCAGTCCGTACATAGTACCATTGTGCCACCGAGGTAGTCCAGTTCAATATGCATATTTTTATGTTTTTTTTTTTATTTTACCATTGAATGAATTCCCGCTTTATCGTCCAACGCACTTGTTTCTCTCTTACTACCACACCGATGATATTGCGGAAAATATTTTTCACCGGCTTTATAATTTGTTTTCAGTCACTGATTTTGCTCAGTTAACTCAAGATTTTTTACCGCAAGTTCTTCCTCCATCTGCTCACAGCGAATATGATATCAACCCTGAGTAAGACTGACAATAATCTATACTAAAATTATAAATCTGAGCAACCAGTAGTGTTGCAATTCAATTAAAACATTATTTTAATTTATCATTGAGGAAATTATGAAATTATTATAGAACACGCAATGAAACCGCGGGAAACTGCTAGTAATATATAGCTTTGTTTTTCTTTATACATATTACATAATATTAATACTACTCAAGAGCTTGACATTTAACCGAAGTATTTAGTCATGACCGCTCAACAAAAGCGACGACATCTGTAATGTTTTTCTTTACCGTATTTGTTATATATTTTTTTAGGGTTACAAGGGAAGCTAGTGTCCAAGCTAACCATCCAGGCTATTACCAAAATGAACAACCAACCACCTCCGGCATTGCAAACAGGTACCTCCCATGAGATAGTATAAATACATAGATATAATAGTCACGTTCGTTTCGTAGATAGGGCCTATTGTAGACTCTTCGACAGAGAAAGTCTTGTTTATATTTCGGTATAGTCGTGTTTCGGTAAATAAGTCTACAATCAGTATCAATTTAAGTGAGACTAGGGCTGAATTATACAAGAACGGGCCGTGCCCCGAGTTCTGACGGAACACTACCATAATAATAAAATATACAGCTTAATACAAGATTAATGTAGCGTTTCAAATCCGTGCCCTGTCCAAACCAAGTATATACATAACACGCACCGCGTACGGCATAGTACGAGTATGATTCATCGCATAAAAGTCTCTAATTGCGGCTGTTAATTATAATTATATCAATTGACAGACGGGAATCACAAGGTACACAAGTTAACTTTACTTTATCAAAAACCTTTAAAAAATTGACCAAGCCTTTGAAGGTTGATAAAGACGTACAGTGTCATTGCAAAAAAGATTTAGAAAATACTACAGTGCAAAAATGTGAGATAAATAATGATGACCAAAGCCCTTTGGTCATTATATCAGTATATCCAAAGCAGAGCCCCCACGATGTGCTGAAGTATGATGCAGAAGCGAACAAGCCATCACAAACACGTAAAGAAGACCATGGTAAGTCGCATACATAATCTAACTACACTGTAGCCAACAGTCAAAATCGTCTGCAAAAGTGTCTGTGCATTTCATAGGTTCATCAAAAATTTTGTGTGGGCAAAAGAAAATAATTATTATATACTAGCTGTTGCCCGCAGCTCCGCCTGCGTGTTACTTTAGATCTACATAACTTCTTTATTTATGAACTGATTGAAAACCAAACCCCAAGAGCCATTTCACAAAATGCGTCGTCTTAGTACAGTGCCCACTTGTGTATCGTAATTTACTGTAATTTCGATTGAAGTTATATTAATATCTTGACAAAGTATATGCAAGAATTTCCTATATTACTGCAGAAATCGGTTCTCTAATGAACGTAGTTTATTTTGGAATAATTTTATTTATTTTATTTATTGCGATGTTAAACTCAAAAATTGGCCGAATGGTTTATTTTTTGATAAAATAATTGTAATACAATTCAATCATCTGTTACATTAAATGACGATTAAAATATATATCCTATATATTTTAATCGTCATATCGTATATATGCTTTATGTATTTTTTTAAACTCAATTTATAAGTATTTTTGATTGAAATAGGTACGACTCTGAAATCAACTCTGCGCCCGTTTTTCAATAAAATTCTTGTGGGAAATTGGTTACTATCGATCAAATAAGTTATTTTTAGTAAATGTGTTACATTAGACGTCAACACGAAAGCTTGGCCCATTTTTTGCGCATATTCAATAACTTCTAGTTATTACAGACTATGGTAATTTAGGAGCTCAAAATATTAGAAATTCGTGCGAAAACGTGAAATGTTAAGTTGAATTACCCACAACGCATTACTGAAAACCGCAAGTTCAAATCAAAAATTCAAATCGGTTAAGCCGTTTCTGAGATTAGCGTGTTCAAACATTCAGACAAACAGACAAAAGTTCTAAAAACCATTGTTTTGGTTTTATTGCGTTCATAAATCCCCATACAACAGTTTCTCTATTATATCTTCTATTATATTCTCTATTATATACAAATTACCATACAATTCATCTTAAGATACGAAAATATGAAATATTATTTATTACCTTCGTCGTGTGTGATAGTCCATTGAATTGTATGGCGAGTGATAAATCTTAAGATAAAATATTAGAGTATCTTAGCCGTGTGCAGCGCCCCTTAATTAACTCCACTGCGGGTGACGTAACCTACGACAAACTTATTATTTGCGGTTGGTACAGTAATCGGGTCTAGGGATCGAACCGCAAAATTAAGTTTGTTTTTTATTGTATATACTTTTCCGAGATAAAAAGTAAGCCAGTAGGTGCCCAGGATATTAAAGAATAATTATACCCCGTTTCATCGTAATCGAACTAAATAGAAATAAGAAAATGTGTAAATGAGTCAATTATTTGAAAAGAGTGACCGAGAGTTTTATTGCCAGGTTCTTTCTTTCGGTTCTACTTATTGCTTTGCGAATCTGGCAGTACATGTAAATATAGAAGCAATGACATTTTTTATTTTAAGTACTTACTGACGTTTGTAAGAGCCATTTAGTGACCTATACAAATAAATAAAACATTTCAAAACGAACCGGTAGTTTTTGCGTGATGCCTGAACAAACAGACAGACAGACAAAAATTTTTTAATCACATTTTTGGGTTCTGTGTCGGTCTAGTAAAATATCAAAAAAATAAATGGTAGGGGGTGTTGCCATTTATTTTTTTGATATTTTCAATGTACAGAATTTTCACTTCTACAGATTTATTATAAGTATAGACAAATCACTTATAGGTGATTTTTCAACACGGTGAGTTGTTCATAATTATAATGGCTATGAACAATTGACATACTTTTAATATTTTAATATCAGGAATCCATAGTGTAATCTATACTTTTTTTTTTTTTTTTTTTTTTTATTTAATTCCGCGGCCCAAGGCCGCGGCCGCTCTAACGTCCGTTGCCGGGCGTCTCTGGTTACTAGCAGAGGGTATATCCAGTGGCGCCCGGCGGACTTTGACCACCTCTGTGGTCTCTGCGGGTGTTTGGTCGGGACGAGAATCCCGCGTCATTGGGGTCGGGTTTTATCCCGCGTCAGTGAGTGAATCTGGTTGCGTGCTATGGGGCAAAGGCCCCGCAGCACGCAACCCTTCTAGCCTGCTTCTGTAAGGACGTTGGGTGGCGATCCCGCCGTCCTCAGGCCCCGATCATGGAGGACGATAGTCTTGGGCGTAGTCGCGTAGTCTGGGGCGGCCTGGCCGCCGACTACGGAACTCGGCGGGGAGGGTACGCTCCCTCTCCCTCCCAGCCGCCTCCTTCGCGAGCATGACTTGCTCGCAGAAGGACACGGCCGCGTTCCACCTACTCCCGCTGGATACCATGTGTGGAGTGCGGTGTCGTCGTCGGAAACCTCGCAGTGTTGACACCGGGGTGTGACCTCACGATGCATGCGAAACAGATAGCTACCGAAGCATCCATGCCCGGCAACGATCTGCGTCGCACGGTACGTGAGGTCACCATGCTGCCTCTGCAGCCAATCGTCCATGATCGGTCTCACCGCCGCGATGAAGATGGCACCCCCCTTGGGTTGCTCAAGTCGCACCCTCCATGACTCCATGAGATCCTGGCGGAGTTGGGACCGCTGGTCCTCGATTTCTCGAGACGCAGGCCTGTGGTACCGCTCCAGCGCCTCCTTGCGCCATTGGAACAATGACGCAAGGGCTTCTGCTTCCAGGTCCCATGGAGGGGTCCCGGCTAGGAGACATGCAGCCTCTCCGGAGATCGTGCCGTACCCTCGTACGGTTCTGACGGCCAAGGTTCGAAGTGGTAGTGTAATCTATACTTATAATAAATCTGTAGAAGTGAAAATTCTGTACATTGAAAATATCAAAAAAATAAATGGCAGGGGGTGTTACTAGACAGACACCAAACCCAAAAATGTGATTAAAAAATTTTTTGTCTGTCTGTCTGTTCAGGCATCACGCAAAAACTACTGGTTCTTTTACGATGAAACTTGGTATAATTATTCTTTAATATCCTGGGCACCACACTGGGTACTTTTTATCCCGGAAAAGTATATACAATAAAAAACAAACTTAATTTTGCGGTTCGATCCCTAGACCCGATAACTATACCAACCGCAAATAATAAGTTTGTCGTAGGTTTTTTCTTTTTTTTATATTGGGTTCGCCAAATTGACGCCGCCCGCCTGGTGGTAAGTCGTGACGACGACGTCTAGCGATTGTGAGCCACTCTCACAGCACACAATACTATAGAGAGTGGCCCTCAACTTGACGGCCTACTGATGTGCCTCTTCACGCTCCGCTTAAAGAACCCAGGGTTATATGTGGGAGGAAACACGTGCACAGGCAGGGCGTTCCCGGCCACTATTGTTCGGTAGAGAAAAGAACGTTGAAAACGTTGGGTTCTCGCGAACATGCTATCCACTGTGTGGGAGTGGCATCTCTGCCCGGCACGCGTTGTTCGGGATCGGAAGGAACAGGGTGGGTCAGATTGAAGAGCTCTTCAGAACAGGTTACGTCACCCGCAGTGGAGTTCACTAAGGGGCGCTGCACACGGCTAAGATACTATAATATTTTAACTTAAAATACAATATCGCTCGCCATACAATTTAATGGACTATCACATACGACGAAGATCATCATTCACCGAGCCTTTTTCCAACGCAGTTGGGGTCGGCTTTCCAGTCTAATTGCGATTCGGCTGAACTTCGATATTTTCCGTGATACGACTGCCATCTGACCTCCACATCCCATAGGCGATAACGAAGTTCTCTAACGCAGTTAGCCCGGTCGGATTTTTGATTTAGGGCTCCAACTACCCCTAACGACTGCCATAGATGATCGTATGACAACCGGGACCGACGGCTTAACGTGCTCTCCGAGGCACGGAGGGGTCTCAGTGTCTTAAGCAATGGTCACCCATCCTAAGACCGGCCTGACTCAATGTTGCTTAACCTTTGCAATGTGTTAACATTGTCGGTTACCACTAGACCACGAGCCCCTCTAGATAATAAATAATATTTCATATTTTCGTATCTTAAGATGAATTTTTATGGTATAATAGAGAATATTATAGAAGATATAATAGAGAAACTGTTGTAGGAGGGCTTTATGAACACAATAAAACCCAAAACAATGGTTTTTAGAACTTTTCTCTGTTTGTCTGAATGTTTGGACACGCTAATCTCAGAAACGGCTTAACTGATTTGAATTTTTGAATTGATTGTGCAGTTTGGTTTTCATTCGCTTCATAAATAAAAATGTTATGTAGATCTAAAGTAACACGCAGGCGGAGCTGCGGGCAACAGCTAGTAAATAATAATATTACATAGTTAGACCCAGCGCAGGATCGAAATTCGGTTGCTTTGTGGTTAGACCTAGACTACTGTATCATATAAAGAAAATAATGGGCTTTCAGTGCAATTGGTTGCTCCACATTTAAAAGCCGATAGGATCACTGGGAGGAAAGCTATTGGACCCAATATAGAAGAAAACAAAACTAAAAGATCTAGTCCCAGAAAAGTCAACAGGAGTCCATTACATAGCCGTTCACCATCGCCTAGCAAAAAAATATCGAAGGGAAAATTGACAGACAGGGATAACGAGACTACAGTTATTAAACCACATACAAGTCCAGTACCTGATAAGCTAAAAACAACGAGAGTGGTTAGAAATAGGACGTTAGAAAAGGAGAGACACAAGCCTGAAATACTAGCTCGGTCTAAGATAGAGGAAAGAACAAAACCTGCCGTCCCAACTCGGTCTAAGATTGGTAGCCTTCCCTTAAAACCAGTTCAAAGAAGCAGGTCACCTGTGAAACGAATATCTACCAAGGTTTCAGAAGAAAAAGGTACTAATACAGATCACGCCAGAGCAAAAAAGGATTTAGTAGATAACTATACCAAACAGCTAAATTATGGAATGTCTTATAGAGATATGATTCCCGCTAACTCTAAAATCACTATAAACATAGAAGGGGAACAGGAACGTTGCAACGTGTATTTGGATCAAAGCAGATTATCAGCCGATGTGAGAGTTAATAAGATATTGAAAACGAAAAATTTAAATGATTCTTTAAAAAATTTATTAGTAAATCCAGAAAAAGGGCCGGACGCCAAGCCGTTTTCTGTCTCCTTAAGTAATAAGGTGGGTTGTTAATAATTAATTATTAATTAGTAATAATAAATTCAGCTGTATCGATTTGTCGCTTTTACTTTCAGCCACCAGATGAGGATACAACACGTATTTCCGGAATGAGCATAAGAGATAGTTTAGAAATATCACACAGGTACTTAGTTCTCTTTTTGTATTATTATTTTTATAGGTTTTATTTAAAAAACTGTTTGGAAAAAACTATAGTTATATTGAATAAATATCAATCACTAGTCAAAGAATGCTTTCGCATCACTGCCGACTGGCTGACTGCTCCTAAAATGCTGACAGAAACTAGGATTGCTATGTTGTATGGTAATGCTAATTCTTTGAGTTAAGTCTCCACCCTTCTGATTCTGAAAAGCGTCGATGATAAGTTTTGCAATATCCCTAAAAGCGAAAGCTCTTTTATATGTTAGTCTTTGGAGAAGAATTAAATCAGTTCGGTTAATAATATTTCAGACGTGACGACACTCAAGTTGGTAGGAGCATCCGTGCTCGGAAGACTGCTCCTGAGCACTGCATCGATGAAAGTTCACCTAGTGTAGAAGTTATAGGTATTTAAATGCTACGCAAGTATACAATACAATACTGACGAAACAGAAAAGCTACTTATTGAGAGTCACTTAACAAACATGGGCCTCTCATAATTATGAGTTAAAACGATTTCGGATGCATTTTAAACTATTAGTATGATGGCCATTGCATAATTATTAAACTACCATTTTATGTCCGTTTGTCAAGAAAAACATTTCGGTTCATTCTAATAGAGCAATCGGCTCTAGAAATTGTGGAACTCCGCGTTTTTCGAAAGAGAATTCTTTCAATTTACCTATTCGAGTTAGGATAACTGCTACTACAAAGATACGCTCATGATGTGCCAAGTGAACATCGTCGTGAATCAGAACTGTTATTATTTTGGTTCGAGTTGATTATCCTCTCAACGCAAGTACCTAAGTTAGGAAGTAAGTTTTAATTTAAGGATTAAAGGCTTTCTTTTTTACAGCTCCTATCAAACATTACGTCGGTGATGATTGCTCCATTTCTAATCCTGTAGAACGAGACCAACAGATACGGGAACTCCTCGGGTTGAATAAGTCCAAAATCTTCTCTCAAAGAAATCTACAGGTTATAGAGGTTTTGAGTTATTGATAAACTAGAAGGTGAACCGCCGCTGCTTATCATTAGTGGAATAGAATTAACACAAAATAATATGTAGTACTTTACTTCCATACTAAACCTTCCTTTGGAACCACTCTTTAATAAAATATAAATATCTTTGGGGCTCAAACAGAACTTCTTATTGTTCATGCTGATTCTTTCCTTCTGCTGACTCTAGTTTTTGATCCAATCACATTAGGAAATGCATTGACCGATATAACTTTATCAAGAATCGGAAAGTGGATGTCGCCGACAGACCCAGTTCGGAAAAAAACACGGAAGCGACAGTGATTTACGTTTGGCTAGTCATGCATGATGATGAGGACTGATGACAGATGAGAACACTCAGAAGCTAATTTTATTTTTATTGTTTTTAGGCACAAACAAAGAATGAAACAAAGAATGAATACCCGTTACACTGTTTCTACAGGAGAAAATGGTTTATTTCCTTTTTTTTTCTTGCTTTTTTGAATGTCTTATTCGATACGAAATAATAAAAATATCTTTATTCTAGCGAGGTCAGCAAAGTGACCGAGATTAATATGGTGAAATATTGCCCAGTTATTGGTTCAGTACTAAAGTTATGGAGCAAATCCCCAAAAACATTATGCCCTAATCCATTTTGTGATGAACAATCATGTTGTAGGTGCAATAATAATGGGGCACCTTGTGCAACAAAGTATACTAGTATCAAAAACCCTCCGTGTGTGCTGCCAGTACAATGCGAAAATTGCCCCACTAAAGAAAATAAAACACTGTCAGGCGTTAATACGCCTTGTGGGAAGGACCAGCAATTAATATTGAATCGGAATGTTCAAATATTCCTCCAAGTAGAACAATTTTCCAAACAAAAACCAATAATTTTAACGCGGCAACAATATGACAAAGTTAAAAGAATTATACAAAATACCATAACTAAAAAATGTATTTGTAAAGAAAAACTTAAACAACGGCAAGCAAAAGCATGCAGTGATATAACCTTTGGAGAGGTGAGACCGAAAACAGACCATAATGTACAATTACATTTTGACCAAGAAATACAAACAGATTGGATTTGGAGTCATATGCCAAGTAACAGATCGAAATTCATGTCAAAAGTAAAATATCAAACTAGATCACCGAGATCAAAGCAATGTGAAGACAAATTTGAAGATGAACATATTGAAATCATATGTGAAAATTTGAAAAATGAGCTAGCAAATTATTATCCACAAAAGGAAAGGATCGAAAATGTAGAAATGTCTCAGCCAATCGGTTCAAGAACTAACCAGAGTCCACAGAATTATAAGTATTCCAGACACATGGATGAATTTGTTGAAGTAAATCAAAGGCAGCGGGACCCAGGTGAGTACATGGAAGTCAAGCAAAGAACTTCTAATTATGACGGATCAAATGATCCGACAAATTTTAAAAAGATAGACGAATGTAACTCTCCGCGTTGTATGACTGATAAAAGCAAATATTTTGAGCACGAACTTATTCACGATAGAAATGAAACTAATAAAACACACATTGAAGAATATTGTAAACAAAGCGACAAATATAGTAATAGAGAACAAGTAAACCTTCTATATGTAAATAATACTTTATTACATGGAAACCCACGTGATACGGTAGATAAGACATATGTCAATAATGTTAGTCGTCACAAAACATATGATTATTACATATTAGAAAAAGATGAACTTAAACGAAGTTACAAACTTACTAAAGAACAAGACGAATCGAAGAGTGGTGAACATAAGATATTCCTTAATAAATACAACCATGATAACAAACATTATGGTAAACACGAATCAAAAACAAAGGAAAGTGGAGAATATGCTAAATCTACACCTAAATATTGCGGAAAACTTTACAGAGCTGATAAAGAAAGTTGTAAATATGATAAAGAGCCACAAAATAGTAATTATGATGAAGATTTCATAATTACTGAACGTAACCACCAAAATGAAGAATATCATAAAAAAAATAAAGAACATAGTGGATTATTAAATAAACCAGAAGAAAATAAAAAGCTTTACTCTACGGAACATCGAATATTGGATAAAGTAGACCATGCTGTTAATGATGTTTATTGCAAGAAAAACGAATTATATGATATAAATACACAAAAAAAAATTCAAACTAATGCCAATAGAGAATATAATGTACATGGCGAAGTAGCTTTACTGGTAGATTATCAGCATCCATCTAATGAAGAAATTCCAGATACTAAGAAAACAATAAATCGGAGTTACCAGAATAATGAAGGTTATAACACAAATAATGTTGAAGCATATCCTACGATAAAACAGGGATATTACAGATCTAGTAATGAAGAGGGAAAACGAGAGAAAGAGCGTAAGCCATTTAATAAATACACTCTACCACTTAGCGCATACGTAGAACCAAAACAACAACGTGCGGGAAAGGTTATAGCGCAGGATAACAATATTGAAGTTAATATTTCTCGTCCTAAACTGAACGAATATCACAAAAGACACAAAGAGTCTGAACAGGAATTATTTCAAACTTATTCTAGGCTAGACGGACCCTTCCGAAAACATAAACATAAAGCTCAGGGTGTTGATTATGTTGGAGAAAGTATAGAATATAGCAGAGTTGATGCAAAACATCCAGCGTGTTATGAAGGAAATGCAAAGTTTGAGCCATCTACGAAAAACAATGGAACTAATCGTGAATTACAAGAAGAAGAGCATATAAAAACACTGAATTATTATGAT
This sequence comes from Nudaria mundana, assembly GCA_963556515.1. NCBI lineage: Eukaryota > Metazoa > Arthropoda > Insecta > Lepidoptera > Erebidae > Nudaria > Nudaria mundana. The sequence continues at coordinate 11,557,953 of OY748307.1, read as the reverse complement.
ATTGATCGCGAAAGAAAATACGACAGAGGTTTACAACCACTCAGAAGAAATCCATCTAAGAATACCTTATCATCACTGCATATCCAGTACACGAGTGTGTCTTATTTGCAAAACGTCAACTTCTCCGGGTCAGATATAGCTGTAGTTTCTGACTCAAATGCATGTCATGTCAATTCTCTCCAAACTATATTTAGAGGTGAGTTCAAGTTCGTTTTTCTTTTCATGAGAAACAGCCTTGCTTAACCGGACAAAACCAACTACTCTTTCTAAGTAACTAACTCTCTAACTCTAAGTCACTTATCACTAGTTATGAAGTTATTAACTCAAGCAGGCGGTTACGGTCTATTTCTCAAACTGATTTGTGCAATTTTAATGTGTTTAGATAAGTACAATTATATCAATGAACTATATTTTGCTTTAAATTATCCCAGGTCATCGAAAGTCTGCCACCCCAAACCTAGGAACTTCAATTTATTCAATGTGTTCAGAAGACGACATACAATCAAACAAATCTACAAAATTTATCATGGCACCGCGTGATGAGAAGCCTAGTAAAAAACCGTTTTTGAGGCGTTTAATGTCTTGCTTGGTTATGCGATCGACCAGAGATTCAGAACTCAAGCTACCACTCCCTCCTGCCCAGGATCTACGCAGTGTCAATAGCTCTATTGACTCTTATCACATAAGCACTTCACTAGGGGTAAGTGTAAGAATTGATTTAGTTTTATCCTAGGAGGAGCGCCTATATTGGTTTCCAAAATTTTCTAAATACCAGCCCTAATTATGATTGCATATATTTTTCATAACTACGAATCGAATATGTTTATTTGAGGTGATATTTATTCTGTTTACCACTACCAGCCATTTCTTTTTTTTTGAGGTGACATTTATTCTGTTTACCCTACCAGCTTAGCCTGAGCATGAGTTCATGCTAGTGGGCTAACTTAGAGACACGGTGAACTTTTTGCCATCCAAGCTCTTACTATATCGAGCCATTACCGCAGAATTAGCGTAAGCGAAATTTTTTCAAAAATCCTTTTTTTATCAGAATCGACATTTTAAACCATAACGGATCTTACTCTATTGACATTTCCCGCCTTAAATGCATTATTTTTTGAGATAGGTATAGCAAAAGCTAATTTTATCTTAACCGTAACAATTTTTTAAATATTAACATAGGCGACTATATCAATATTTATCGCAAGTTCATTTAAAATCTGAAAATTATATCGCAACCGACCCGACTTGTTCTCGTAACCGACATAGTTCATGACGATTGTATCGTTCACTATAAACAAAGAACCCGAAATACGTTTTTTTTTAATCCGCAGCCCTGGACCGCGGCCGAAACTACGTCCATTGCCGAGCGCCTCCGGTGGACACTGAAAGAATTCCCAGTGGCGCCCGGCGGACCTTGGCCACTTGTGTGGCCGCTGCGTGGTGGTCGGGTGTTACCCCGCATCTTTGGGGTCGGGTTTTATCCCGCGTCGGTGAGTAATCGACCGTCCTCAGGCTCCGATCATGGAGGTCGATGGTCCTAGGCGTAGTCACGTCGACGGCGCCCTCGCCGCACACTTCGGAAATCAGTGGGGAGGGCATGCTCCCTCACCCTACCAACCGCCTCCTTCACGAGCATAACCTGCTCGCAGAAGGAAACGGCCGCGTTCCACTGGCTCCCGCTAGAGACCATAGGTCGTAGCATAGTCTCCAGTGAGAGGGTATCTACGCCCAAGCCCACAACGAGGTCCCGGCGCTAACTCGCCCACGCTGAGCATTCCACCAGTGTGTGGAATGCCGTGTCTTCGCCGGAAGCCTCGCAGTGATGACACGCAGGTGTGATCTCACGATGCATGCGAAACAGATACTCACCGAAGTTTCCGTGCCCGGTGATGATGTGTGTCGCACGATACGTGAGGCCACCATGCTGCCTCTGCAACCACTCCTCCATGATCGGTCTCACCGCCGCGATGGTGGTGGTTCCCCACTTAGGTTGTTCAAGTCGCACCTTCCATGTCTCCATGAGATCCTGGCGGAGTTGGGACCACTGGGCCTCGATTTCTCGAGACGCAAGCCTGTGGTCCCGCTCCAGCACCTCCTTATGCCATTGAAACAGTGACGCAAGGGCTGTCGCTTCCAGGTCCCATGGAGGGGTCGCGGCTAGGAGACATGTGGTACCCTCTTACTGTTCCGATGGCCAAAATCCTCAACGATCTGTGTAAAACAGCAGCGTTGTTGGCCGTCAGTCTCGGCGCCCATATGGGAGCCCCGTACACGGCCATACTCCGCACGATACCCAGGTACACTCCTCTCAGTCTCCTGCAGGAAGCGTTGGGTCCCTTTAAGTTGGGCATCTGTCGCGAGAGCGCGGCTGTCGCCCCCGTCACTTTGGGGACCAAACATCGGAAGTGTGGTCTGAAGTTCCACCGGCTATCGAGTACGAGCCCCAGAGCCTTAATTGTGGGCTCGATGCCGATGCTAACGCTCCCTATATTTATGCTGGATCCTGGAGGTGGCCCGCGCCGAGGTCTTTGAAAACAGAGTCTTGGACTTATTCAGTGCAACGTCCAGTCCCAGCCGCCGTATCCGACCCACGACTTCGGCCACCCCAGTCGTGACCTTGAGTGTTGCCTCCTGGTGAGTTGCTCCCCGCGCCGTGACGAGGGTATCGTCGGCGTAACAAGTTACGCTGACGCCCTGAGGCAACGCACCCCGCAACACCCAGTCCCAGAGCCATATCCGATGTTCCACAGGAGAGGTCCTAGGACCGACCTCTGAGGAACACTGCACGACACATCTCGCTGAGCTGGCCCGAGCCAGCTAGGGTAAGCTATAGCCCTCTCGGATAAATATGCCTCGACAAATCGACGGAGGTAGAGAGGCACTTCGTGGTATACCAGTGCCTCCCTAACGCAACTCTAAGGTGTTAAAGGCGTTGGCGATGTCAACGCCTTTAACACCTTACCTTTGACTGCTTCCTCTGCCAGGGCTTCACGTGCATGATCGCGCTCACGTCCCTGACGGAAACCGTACTGGTTGTCCGCCAGGTCTGGGCCCACAAGCGTGAGATGCTCGACGAGGCGTTCCGCGATAATTCGCTCAAAGAGCTTACACACCTCGTCGAGCAGCATGAGCGGCCGGTAACTGGACGGTGAGTCCACCGCTTTCCAGATCAGGACCAGTTTCCCCGTCCTCCACACCTTGGGAAACTGGCCCCTCTTTCGAGGCATGCGCTCAAGAGCCCCCTCAGTCGAGGCCCGAGATACTCGGGGGCCAGGACCCATACACGGCCCGGAATGCCGTCGGGTCCAGGGGCGGTGGTTTTCCGGTAACTGAGCCGAAGTACCACCGCCCCTAACTCACCCTCTCTGACTCGGGTACGTCGTCTTCGCTGCTGCTATCCGCATTGGGCGTCTGAGACGGAGCCAGGTGCGGAGAGATGTGCTCCTGCGCGCTCGTCGGAAACAGAGAGCCCAAGACCCCCTCCAGCCGATCTGGCTGGTGACTCTGGGTCAGTGGGAGCGCCCTTTTTTGTCACTCGTCATACCTTAAACATGTAAAATTTAACATAATAAATATTTTAATATATTTATATTTATTATTTCAATTAAATAAATTTAGGTTCACCTGTTAAAACACTATCAAATGTAGTAATATTCATTGAATAATGGATAAAATTCACTTATTTTAGTACGACATAGTTTATCTTAAACGGGGAAATTATCGTAGGCGCCAAAAATACCACAAATTTCGACAAATTTTCATTTTTTTTGTTGGTATAATTAGTAATCGTCAAAAATTATGACTCTGTGTTAAATTTCATTTCAATAGCACAACTATTGTCTGAAATATTAAAAAAAAACCTCCTGTAAAATTTGCTTTTAGTCGCTTACGCTAACCGGCGGTAATGGCTCCATAATTATTATGAAAGACTAAAAAAAAATTAAGTATTTGTTATGATGCTCACGTTTTTAAAACAGTCTTTAATGGTTTGTATTAATCGATATAAGTACTAACTTTTTTTTTAATAATTCAAAAAAAGTCGGTATATCGACAAATACTTACGAACTGATAACGAAATTCGGCCATCAATTATCATTATGGTCGAATTTCGCAACCAGTAAAATATTGGTATTCTACCAATTTTATACGTAAATAATTATTGGTTATTGGTATAGTACCAACAAAATATTGGTAATTATTCATATAGTATATCTAACTTCGCCACCTTGACAAATTATATACTTACCTACATTTACCTTCCTCAAGAACCACTCTAAAACCGCATCAAAATCCGTTGCGTAATTTAAAGGATTTAAGTATACATAGGAACGGACAGCGAAAACGACTTTGTTTAATACTATGTTATGATGGTAATTAATTCTATATCTCACACATTGTCGTATATTTCAGGCTATTGAAATGAGTTCGTCTATCTACGATACGTCAGTATCGTTCTACAGTAATCACACAATTTTACCAATTAACAGCAAAATAAAAAGAGGATTTTTTAATTCTGTCAGAGGTTTCCTTATGAATCGAAGGAGCTGAGACTTTTTTTTTATTATGTATTTTTATACTTATACACATTTTATTGTACTATTTTTAGAGAAAGTATATTTTGTATTTACATAAACTTTGATTTAAATAACCTATTTAACCGAACGAACGAAACGTCTACATTTGGACACCCTACTGGACTTGTCATGTAGGTAGAGTGTTCCGGGCTAGCTGGATCGATGTGGACTAATTCCAAATGGTTCCCCCAGGGGATCCTAGTCATTCTTAGTGGACGGACCAACATCTTTTATCTTATCTTCACGAAACTTGGTAGGTATACAAGTGTTCTTTAATTAAAACAATTTTTTCATCGTGAGCTTTTTGATTGGGTCGGGGCGGGGATACTTGCGCATGGGAGTCTCGGGTTTGATTCCCGGTCAGGGCAAAATTTGTGTGATGAAGATGAAATATGATGACTGATGGATGACACATTATGTTTGTATGTACTTATAATACTCGTATGTAAGTATTTATATCAATTTATATAATACTGGCGGATAAATTATATACCTACACAAGCCTTCCTCGAGAACCACTCTATCCATTGGTGAAAAGCGCATCAAAATCCGTTGCGTAGTTAAGAAAGAGAGCATCCACGCCCAGACCCACGACGAGGTATCCGGCGCCGACTCCCCCACGCTGTGCACTCCACCAACGTGTGGATGGCCGTGTCTTCGCCGGAAGCCACGCAACGTTGACACTGAGTAGTGACCTCACGATGAATGCGTTGCAGATACTTACAGAAGCATCCGTGGCAGGTAATCATCTGCAGCGCGCGATATGCGTGAGGTCACCGTCTTGTCTCTGTATATAGCTACTCCTCTATAATCGATCTCACCGCCGCGATAGTGGGTGGTGTTTCGCCACCTTCGTTGCTCAAGTCGAACCTTTCATGTCTCCATGAGATCCTGGTAGAATTGGGACCGCTGAGCCTCAATTTATCTTGACGCAGACCCATGGTCCCGCTCCAGCGCCATTAAAACAATGACGCAAGGGCTTTCGAATTCAAGTCCCATGAAGGGTATATTATATACCCAGGATAAGTGGGAACTAAGTCAATACACTCGCACACGGTGCACCTGCTGAAAGGCGAACGAGGACCCCGGTGCGTTCGATTATCATAAAAGTAGAGTAAGCAAAGGTCACTTCTCAAAAATACTAGTTAGTGCCGTCCGACTCATGCCTCGACCAGCGACCTACACCTCATCGAAATTCATAGCATTCGACATCAGAACAACGATGTCCTATACTACGAATCTGAGCATTCGACAGTCTAAAGCAAGCAATAGGAAGTTGAGCTGCCGGTCAGTGCCATGCGCGCCGCCTGCCAGCGTGCCCACAGCGCCAGCGACGACACCGACAGCAATACCACTCCGTGCGCCCACCCACAACACGCTACACTCGTCAAGCGCACATAAATATTATGTTTCATCTACTCTTTGGTCACTGTCGACTGCGCTTTGCTTGCTATATTAAAAAAAAAAGTTCGCTAGAGTTCAATAATTTGCAGACTGGCATGACATTTTCCTGAACTTTTGAATACCCAGGTCATGATAACCTTGATCTGATTACAGTTCTTAAAAAACCTAATCTTTTTCCAAAACTCTTCTAGACAGTGAACGGTTCTAGACACTCCTATTTAACCTACAAGTTAGGCACAAAGGCCACAGAATCAATACCAGAAATTCTTAAAAAAAAAATCTAACCTACAAAAGTTTGACGTTATTTATTTATTGTTCATATTTTGTTTTCCATCCAAGTTTTCGTGTGCTGTCTGAAATTTAGTTTTTAAATTTAAATCTACCATTGTGAAGTGTTTGTTCTTGATTATACTGTTGTATCTTATACAATGGCTTTCATTAGAAGATTGCTACCATTTACGAATGCTATTAGAACATACCCAGTAACCATTCATAGTAAGAAAAATACATTGAATTATAAATTTTAGTTGTTATATAATATACTCACGGTTATCCGGCTAAATATCCCGTCCCTAGCCGATATTTTTTTCTAGTAATAGATATATATATAGCTTATGTTGCTTACAGATTAGGTACTTACCTAGTTACTCCTCAGCCTCAGGGGAATGTATAATGTAGCATTCTATGGCATTATAATGGAGATAAAATTAAATTGAGTTTATTCTTTACAAGCATAATAATGTTTCTTCCTGTTAATATGGAGTGTAGATTCATCTCAATTCGTTAAATTAAAATATTTTTATGATAATTCTGTAGGTAAAAAAATACATAGATGGGTATCGCCAACTTTAATGGATTTTAAACGTCGTGAAAAGAAGCTTGGTGGTAATAAAACGTTTCCAAGAAACACATTTTTGGAGTGGAATTTGGAAGCTGAATTATATGCATTTGGCCAACGGCTCCATGAAGACTTTGATTCAGATTTACTAATGCAGGCGTTCACTGATAGAAGTTATGTTATTAAGGAAGAAATGAAACAGAAAGAAATGGGCATCGATATTCAAATGACAGATAATCGTGAGCTTGCAGAGATAGGTAACAATCAACTTTTTAAATAGTTGTTTAAAATTTGACTATTGTCTTAAGGCGCATTTACAATTTTATTGTTGTACCATTGTGGTAGTCCACATAAATTGAAAATGCATAAATCGAGTTACAACCTCATTGGTCTTAAGTAAGTAAACTCACCAACCTTTGTAGGATATTAAAACACTTAATTAAAATAAAGTATGTCAATAGGTACAAATTATTTGAAAGTAACCACACTGGCTTCATCTAGTGATTAAAATTAACCTTATAGTCTATTGTAAAGGGTCTAGGTTTAGCTGGGTTAATGGTACTGTTACACACGCTCTGTATTTATTCTAAATATGAGCATGCTTATGAACTGTTTACATTTGCTAGCAATAAGCATGCTATTTTCAAGTATGCTACTGAATAAGCATGCTCAAAGCAAACACTACAACAAACATGCCATTTTGTAGCGTGCTCTCTGTCAGTTCAAACAAAACTAGCGAATGCCTGCGGTTTCACCCGCGCAAAAAGTTATGTGGTTCCCAATTCCCATGGGAAGATTATTTCCATAAAGATAAAGTAGTTACTAGCGGACGCCCGTGTGGAAGTTATCGGATTTCCAATTAACAGGGGAACAATCCTGGGATAAAAAATATTAAATATTGGATAGAAACAGGCGTTACTTGGCGAAAATCCATGACAAAACAATGGTAAGTAAAATGTTTTAAGAAAAAACTTTTTAAAATTATATAATAGCATTAATTTTTCTGTCTTTTAGTTTGACTGTCTCAGAGAGAACAGCCAAGCTGTTCTCTCTGAGACAGTCTTGATAATACCTCGTTTAGAGGCGAAACAATTGTCGACGTTTTGTTGTCCTTTTAATTCTGCAAAAATTAATGCTATTATATAATTTTAAAAAGTTTTTTCTTAAAACATTTTACTTACCATTGTTTTAAAAAATATTAGGCTAAAATTACGTTAGGTTCTAGAAAAATACCGATAAAGCCTGTCTTTGTCATTCATTACCTCTGTAATGAGTTAAGCCAGAACAAACAGACAGACCGACAAACAAAAGTTTTGAAAATTGTTTTTTTTCGTAGTGTGTACACCTATAATTTGTTAATTTTGAATTTCAAACATTCAAATTAATTATTAATAAGTGTATTAATGTAGAGAAAATTATAAAACATGAATAAAACTTATATGCACTTCAACAACAATATAATAAAAGTACCACCTCTGAGTAGTGCGGTACAATTTCAGTACCAATATGACATAATTACTCGTGACATTGATGGTTACAAAAATCATTTCACGTTACCTCATCTGTTTGACGTGTCGACTCTCAAAAATTGAGCACTATAAAGAAAGTAGCATGCTCAATAAGCAAACGTGTTCAGACGCGCTAAAAGCACCCCCTCTTCCACCCGCGCTGCAGGTAGCGTGCCCAAAAATCGCACGACCGTCGATTTTTGAGCAAACTCTAAATAAGCATGCTCATTAGTAGCAATGTTTCGACACACATGCTACTAAGTAGCAATTGCTCGATAGTAGCATGCTTTCGTGCTAGTAATAAGCATGTGTAACCGTACCATAACAGTAAGCATCTTTCATTCATACTATTTATGGTTTAATTGATACCTTTTTTTTTCAGGAGAGAAATTTATGATTCCATATATCCGAAATTACTTGGCAACTGTATTACCTAAGTTCCCATTAGATGGAATAGAAGGAATTTACAAATATCTTACAAGTGAAGCTGTGCTCGCAAACATAGCTCTGCATTTGGGTACAAAAGATATCATACTCGCCAGTGTATGTAAAAAATATAAATTATACCAATTCATAATTTTTTTTTAAAATTTTTGTGTTAATTTTTTTGAGTGTTACAATTTTTTGTTAATCATTTTGGAGCTCCCATGACGCTTTTTGGTATTTGGTACTTCGAAAGGCCTTATGGGAGAAAGCCAAGATAATATGGGGTCCCCTTTATAACACCAGCTGACTGAGAAGTAGGGCTGTCACTGGTCTCTTAAAACAAAATTATTGTTACTTTCAGGAATATCCAGTGGAGAACTTAGTTCTAGCAAATACATTTAAAGCAATTGTTGGAGTGTTAATCCACAGCTCTGGAGAAGAAAGAGCAGCTCTATTTGTAAGAGATTTTGTTATCACACAATTACAAGGTAAGTTAATCGCAGGCTGGTTAGGGCTTTATTATACACTAGCTGTTGCCCGCAGCTCCGCCTGCGTGTTATACCTTTCTTGATCACCAGTTACTGATTTATTATGTATAGCTGTTGAGCGATTTTGTATCTTAAGATAAAATATTATTATAGTATCTTAGCCGTGTGCAGCGCCCCTTAGTGAACTCCACTGCGGGTGACGTAACCTACGACAAACTTATTATTTGCGGTTGGTACAGTAATCGGGTCTAGGGATCCAACCGCAAAATTAAGTTTTTTTTTTTTATAGTATATACTTTTCCGAGACAGACAGACAAAATTTTTTTTAATCACATTTTTGGGTTGGGTTTCGGTCTAGTAACACCCCCTGCCATTTATTTTTTTGATATTTTCAATGTACAGAATTTTCACTTCTACAGATTTATTATAAGTATAGATTATACCATACAAATTCATCTTAAGATACGAAAATATGAAATATTATTTAATATCTTCGTCGTGTGTGATAGTCCATTGAATTGTATGGCGAGCGATATTGTATCTTAAGATAAAATATTATAGTATCTTAGCCGTGTGCAGCGCCCCTTAGTGAACTCCACTGCGGGTGACGTAACCTACGACAAACTAATTATTTGCGGTTGGTACAGTAATCGGGTCTAGGGATCGAACCGCAAAATTAATTTTGCTTTTTATTGTATATACTTTTCCGAGATAAAAAGTAATCCAGTAGGGTGCCCAGGATATTAAAGAATACCGGTAGAGTTATTGCGTGATGCCTGAACAAACAGGCAGACAGACCGACAGACAAAAATTTTTTTAATCACATTTTTGGGTTCGGTGTTAGTCTAGTAACACGTTTTAGTAGTAACATTGTTTTTTTTTTATATTTTCAATGTACACTATTTTCATTTCTACAAATTATTTTATTTATTACCTATGACTTTTTCAGTATAATCCAGTAATCCGAACATTCCAAAAATCCGGCACCCTCCGGTTTTTAATAGTGCTGGATTAGTGAGATTACACTATATAGATTAATTATTATCGTAAAGGAATATACTAACTTTACAAAAGCTGATGTCTGGGCAATGATTAGTGTTGCATATATCAGAGATTGTTTGTGCAAACAAACAATCAAATATTTCCTGTAGACTATTTAACGCATGTTGAATAGTCTACAAAATCAATAGGAGTAGTAGCAATGAAAAATGTGGTGTGCAAACGAAGTCACAAATGTCTGCTGGTTTAATATAAAGCTGTATTAAAGGTGCAGGTGACAACCCTGTACTAGTCAAAATTACAGATACTATATTGTATGCTACAGGTCAAGACCTCAATGAATTTTGGAAAATAGATGATCCATGGAGTATGCTCACCGGTTTTGTAGAAAAAGGTGGTGCTAAGATCGAACCGAGATTAACTGGTGAAACTGGGAATAACACACTACTTGCCTGTTACAGAGTCGGTCTGTATGTCGACAAGAACATGATATCTTCAGGTGATTATGTTGTAGAAAATAGGATAAGTAACGATGGAACCGAATTTAGTTGAGACCATCTTATCATGTTGATTAGTGGTGTCATAATAATCAATGTTGGTATGGTTTCTACTTTTTTTAACAACTTTAAAAGAAGAGGAAGTTCTTAATTCAACTGTTGTTTTTAATGTTTGTTACTTCATATCTTTCAAGGGGTTCGTGGTCTAGTGGTAACCGACAATGTTAACACATTGCAAAGGTTAAGCAACATCGACTCAGGCCGGTCTTAGAATGGGTGACCATTTCATAAGACATTGAGACCTCTCCGTGCCTCGGAGAGCACGTTAAGCCGTCGGTCCCGGTTGTCATACTAACATCTATGGCAGTCGTTAGGGGTAGTTGGGGCCCTATATAAAAAATCCGACCAGTCTAACTACAGAACTTCGATATCGCCCATGAGTTGTGAAGGTCAGATGGCAGTCGCTTCACAGAAAATATTAAAGTTCAGCCGAATCGTAGTTAGACTGGAAAGCCGACCCCAACTGAGTTGGGAAAAGACTCAGTGAATGATGACTTCATATCTTTCGACTGGATGGACCGATTTTTTTTTTAAATTGAAATCTACAGCTTTCCTTTCAGCGGTCCCATTTCAATATGGTCCCATTCCGGTAATTCTGGCGGACGCTCCGAAGGATAACACTAGCGCACAGCAAATAGCTTGCGTCGATCGATTTAATCAACGTGGAATTTACAATGTAGATACTTGATAACTAATAGGGGGTCCAAAATCTCCAAAAACGTTGTGTTGACTATACAATTTAACTCAAAATAGGAACCTTTTGCTTGTCAAAAAACATAACTCACTTATGTATTTTCCAATTTGACAGTAAATAACATTCTTTCAGGATTTGGTGAGACTGTAGCCACCGCAAAAGAAATGGCAGCCAGGGAAGCTCTCAAGAAGATATTTGGCACAGAAGATCACATGAAACCTATCGACTTCAAACTTGAGGGTTTGCCTAAGCCGGCCTCACAGAAGCAATATCAAATTGCTACTAGCTAAATTTTAATCTTATTAATATGTAATATAAGAAAATATAGTTGATAGTTTAAATGAAATTGATTTTTATTTCTGAGTTACCAGCAGAACCCTAGCATAACGTCGCCGTTAGGGACAATGGTGGCAACCTACTAGTCAATTACTACCGTTAAGGTAGCATTCGGTTTTTAGCGACCGCGACGAGCGACTGCGACCATTGGTCGCCTGTCGTGGTGCGACCCCTAAGGGCTCGTTTAAGGAGACGAGGCGTGTCGAGCGGTGCGGTCCGCCAAGCGGGCCGCCAGAAACACAAACATACGGCAATGTTTGGAGCGTTCAAGGAGAAGCGTCTTTGCAAGCTTTTGTTTGAGTTGTAGCTGCCCAAGCGACGAGCGGCGCCGCGTCGGACGCGGCAAATGTAGCGACAGACGACGCCGCAGAGTACGCGGCGGGTAAACCAGCGAGTTTCGCAATGGGAGAACGCGGCGGATGAAGCGGCGGGTGACGCCGCAAAGGACGCGGCACGGAAGGGTGGGAGAGGTGCGGGGTATGCAGTGGGAATGACATTCGTGTATATTCATGAAATACCTCATAACCCTTTGTTCTTACTGACTGGTAAAGAGTTGCATATTCTCCAAATTGTTCGCGTTCGTCTGCTGTGAACCTGGGTTCCGCTCTAGCGGCAAATAAAATACTTTTTAAGTTATAATTATCTTCAAGCAATATATCAATGATGTCGTCCATGATTACAAACAATACACATGTTTGCTCTTTGTAACTAGACGAACAAGACTGGAAGGACGGCAATAAGCTGCGAGAGTCGCAGCGGGTGTCGCACTGAACGACGCCGCATACAAAGCTGCGTCCCACGCGGCGGGCGCAGCGCAGTGCGAAGCCACGCCGCTCGCGTCGCTCGACGCCCCGCGTTTCCTTATACGAACTCCTGTATTTCTATGTTTGAGTTTGCGCGTGACACGACGCGGGCCGCTTCATGCGCCGCCTCACTATAAACGGTTAAATCGCTCCACGTGCCGCGGCAAGCCACGCCACACGTGAAGCTCGACGCCCCGCGTCTCCTTAAACGAACCCTAACTTTCCGATATTAGCAACAGAGACCGCGACATCGCCACTTTCCTGCAGTTTTCATGGACGGTTGTGTTCATTTTAGTACGATATGTCGGACAATTTATCCGCACCTAGGAAAAGAGATATTCGGCAGCTATTGGAGGATGAAGAAGATGATGATGTATTATGATGGTATTATGTCTTGCCAATATCTTCCCAAAAATTATCCCTCACAATATTGTCTTTATAAGATTGGAGCCTTCCATCATATAAAGGTGGGTTTTTATGCACAAATTCTATCAAAATATCATCCTCGTGTGAAGAAAACGCCGTCATTTTCGCTTGAGTCGCGTGGCGTCACTGCCTTCGGCGCGACTACGTCGCGGTCGCCACGCTACTCTCTGGCCACGCCCACCCGGTCGCGCGACTCGGTCGCGTTCGCGCGTCGCGGTTTCTGGGAACCGAATGCTAGCTATACACGGAAGATTACGTACCGGTTATACGTAATCTTCCTAGTGGAATGTTCTGGTCAAAGTCTCGTCACCAATTCATCTCTTACTAGTTCATTCCATATCGATTGAGATCCGCCGGGCGCCACTGGAAATACGTTCTGCTTGTAACCAGACGCCCGGCAACGGACGTAAGAGCGGCCGCGGCCTTGGGCCGCGGAATAAAAAAAAATAAAAGAGATTGAGATGAAAGGTCATTGACACCAAGAACAAGTATTTCAAACAAAATAACTGTCACTACGGGGTCGCGCTCATTTTGTATTGGTTGTCTTTGGTGTCAATGACCTTTTAGCTCAATCTATTTGGAATAGTACATTGGTAAAGTAAACTACGATTATAGAAATAACATTGTTTACTAAATTCTATAGGCACTGTCCTTATAACATTTTTGATTACAAACATTACAACTTATATAAAATTTACAAATAAATATTAAAATTTATAAATACTGTATAAAGAATTAGGCACATATTTTATCACCAACACGTCTCGCGTACTTAAGATCATGCAGAGCCAGGATTAATGCACTGACTAAGTTTCTATAGATAACATACATACAATTCTTATTTATAGATGTTATAAGATGTTCTATTTCCCGAAATCCGTTTTGCTCTCAATTCTACAATATGACATGCTATAATATTACTTCGTTAACAATATGTTACTGGAGTGCTCTAACAAGCACTAGCGTCTCTGCACATGAGTAAATATAAGGAACAGAGCGAAAGCTTCATAAAAATAACGAAATCGGTCGCACCACTACAGTGCAGGACAGGCATGTGTGCGTGTCACACAAATCGGTCGCACCACTACAGTGCATGACAGGCATGTGTGCGTGTCACACAAATCGGTCGCACCACTACAGTGCATGACAGGCATGTGTGCGTGTCACACAAATCGGTCGCACCACTACAGTGCATGACAGGCATGTGTGCGTGTCACACAAATCGGTCGCACCACTACAGTGCATGACAGGCATGTGTGCGTGTCACACAAATTACACACGTTGTTTGTGTGTAATTTTGCACGTTCTTAGGAAGGTTTCGCTCTATTCCATATTATTTATTTACTCATGTGTTCTCAGGCCGCGTCCCAACCAAAGACTCCAATAATATGGCAGAGACTGAGCACTCCTACAGTAACACACACTAAAACAATGTGCATGTCCACGACACATCCATAGTCAATCGAACATCGAGAAATAGTAATACTATACTACTTTACATAGCATGCATCCTATACTACGAAATATCACAATTTTCATATTCACTTCACCCATCAGCCAGGCGCAGAGTCCATTATTAGAGTACCATGTTTGTCCTTGATACGTACACGTCCTGATGAGTATCGAGTCTCCGATGTACCATCGTTGTAGACAAGCTTTACAGTTCCATCGGGGAATTCTCGACGCTGCAATAGAATTATGATTGGTTACTATAGAGCCAATTCAGATCTGAGTATGTCCACAGTAGGTTTGCTCCTAGCTTGGACTTCATCCAAAAAAGGAATCTTCTTGGACTTCCACTCCGCGCGAAAAAATAATGTTGGCTATTCCGTGTAGTTAAACTTACTTCCTCTGTCGTACGTGTGTACATTTGCGTGATATTATGTGTCTATTCTCTTGAATAATTTTTTGACGATGTCAAAATTCAAAGCGAGCAAAACAATAGGCATTAGGTACCTGTCGATAATTAGGCACAAAGTAAATAAACGGAACAGATCATCAGCTTCCTAACAACATGCAAAATTGCACAGAAACAGCCAGGGTACACGCCCCGGGTGAGCAGTATAAATCTGTTGCTCTGTTCCGTTTATTACCATTGTGATATAGGCTTACTTTGTGGTCCTTAGCATGCACTTCAACTTGTCCGTTAGTAAAGACGATACGCCGGTCGCCGTTAGCCGCCACAGTAAGTGCGGCTCCATCGGGAAACCGCCATTCCTCGCGCACGTGTTCATTCTTCGGGTCGAAGTATCGAATGCTACCATTTGGCAGACGGATCTCTGATGAGCCGTCCTTATAACGTTTCTCCACTTGGCCACTGAAACAATTAATAGGATCAAAGGAGAACTTTAGAATTAATTCGACCAATATCGCAATTTTGATAAAAAAAACGTAGAAAGCTGATTTCCTGTTCCCAATTCCCACATTATTAGAAATGAAATGAAAAATTCCCATTTATAATATTACTCCTTCAAAACTGTAGCTTTTGGGTCCATCTTCTTTAGACAAAATAATATAGTCCTCTGCTGAGTGCAGAGGACTTCACTAATTAATAATGCTGTAAAACAAGATAATTCTTATAATTGTGAACTTACTCAGGAAATTCCAGCACTTCTAATCCATCAGCATGAGTTGTGTGGTATGTTTTGGTTTCTGCATAAAAATATTTTATTCTACCCTCACTTAAGAAATTTTCCTTGATATCTCCATTGTAATATATAAACTTTGAGTACTTCCCATCTGCTGATATTTGTTTTATATTACCATTTGGGAACCTGAGTTCTCTGGTACCATCAGACTTTGTAAATTCTGTTGGGTTTAAAGTAGTTTTTAGACTAGACTTGCTCACAGAAGGTTCTGGGCTTACTGTCATCAGTTTATCAACGTATTGACTGTTGTGTATCACAGTGGCTGATTTAAGTGATGAGTGATTAAATGCGGAAAATGGAGATTTCGAACTTTTTTGTGAATCATTTTGATTAAGAGGTTGACTGGATATGCTTTCATAATTTGGTGACTTGCTTGTCAAGCTATTACTAGAACAGGATAAAGGAGATTTAGATTTGTTTAAGCTATAACTTGAAGACTGAATTGTTGGTGTTTTTGATTTTGTAAGTGAATTCGAGTTAGATTTTTGTATGAAGAAATCTTTCACATTGTCATTTAGATGTGGTCTATCCATAGAGCGATCAGGGTTTGTATAAGAGTCACTACTAGATCTATTTTCTCTAGGAGAGTTTGATTTAAATCTCGCCAAATACAATTTTTCCAAGTAATTTTCACTGTCTTCACTTGCAGTGTCATCTTTGAGAGATGTCAATGAATCAATTTCATCACCATTTTCCTCTTTTTCATTATTTTCATCTGAATCATCATAGTCTCCTTTATCAAACAGTTTGTTTATATGACTGGCTGTATCTCTTTGACTGAAATACTTAGCATATCTAGATGTAACATTCAGATTTGGAACACTTTTTGCTCTTGTCAATGGTTTTGGACCCTTACTTAAGGGTGCAGCATGCCTTAACTTACTCTGTTTTTCAATTTCATAAGCTTTATATTTAATATCGTGATCTAGTCCAACTTCTGATCTAGTTTCTTTGGAAGCCATATTATTTAACTTTTTATTTATTTGTTCAAGATATTTAATGTTTGTCAATCTTCGAGTTACTTCATTACTATGTTGTATTCTTTTATTTATTTTTTTAAATTTTTCTACCTCATTCTGTAATCCATTTCTATCTTTTTCCATTAGTTTAATTTGATTTCGAAGCCTGGCTATTGTCGACGTCGACTTTGCGTCTTTTATTCTTATTTCTTCTTTAAGGTCATTTATTTCTTTCTTCAGATTGACAACTTCGTCTTTGTCCTTCTTGTTAAGTCTACCTCTTATTTCTCTTACATATCGATCATACATTTGTTTTTGCTTTGATAATTTCTCTTTTTCTTCAGCTAAATAATATTCAGACAAAACTTTCTCTTCATTGAGCTTCATTTCAAACGTTGCTTTTTCTTCATAAAACTTTTGCCTATCCTGATCAACTTCTTCACGTAATTTTGACAAATTTGCATTTTCTTTCCTAAATGTTTCTATTTCATCTTCCAATTCAGATAGTCTTACTTTTAATAATTCACTTGTAGCTACTAATTTGGCATTCATTTCTGCCATTTCTGTTTTCATGATGTCAGTTTCTGTCATAGTGACATTCGGGTCTGTTTTATTATCAACCTCCTTTTCATTTACTTGTACTTTTTTGGTATTTAAGCCTTTTTTGTTTTTTTCCATGTTGTTATTGCGTGTTGATGGAGAAGTGACTTCTTCCACTGTTTTGCAAGAACAACATGACACTGATGAGCAACCTTCACTACAACAGTCTGTATAACTGCTACAGGATGTTTCAGCATCACTATTACTATTTTCATTCCTTCTCCTTTCTTTCATACCAGGAAGTATATTAATAAAATGAGGATTTGCCGAAATACATTTCTGCATAATTAGTGGAGTACTTTCTCCAGAACATTCTAAATTGTTTTTTTTGATAAATCTTTTGAAAAAGGAATTCTCTAAATTGAAACTTTCATTATTAACTTTGTTTTCAAGGAGTTCGAACATATTCTGTTCGGCTGACTCTCTTTCATGTCTCAATCCTGTCAATGTGTCATCATAGCTAACATCTGAAATTATACTTTTAGTGGGTGAACAAAAATTTTTATAGTAGTCACTTTGTTTCAATTGTCTAAGGAAGTCAGTTTGCTCTTTAGTCAATACAGCGGCCCATGTTTTACCTTTACTGGTTATTAATGGATGTTTCTTTCTGGAAAATTCTATATTATGTGCTGCTTTAAGTGGCTGAGAAGCATTTACTAAAGCAGGATTACTTACATTTTCAGTTTCTTTATGACTACTGATATTACTTGATGAATTAGAAAGGTTCTGTTCCCTATGAGTTGACTCTCCACATCTATCATAATTATGACTGTCTATATTGGTTTTTTGGTTTGATGTTTTAACAAACAGCTGTGGTTTTGATGATGTAGTCTGGTTATTTATTGCTTTATCCTTAATATTTTTTATACTTTGCTTTAGAGGCGACTCAGAAGGTTTACTTTGAAAGCTTTTCCTTTTCCATGGTAATGATTTTGTATTCTGTATCACAACAGCATTCTTCTTAATTCCAAAACGAGCGATGCCATCACCTTTTCTCAGAAACGTCTTTTTATTTTTATTGATCAACGGGCTCTTCTCCTTAGGATTTATATCTTTTAGAACACTACTTTCTTTTTGAAGTTTTTCTAATATCAGGGCTTCAAAGTCTTTTCTAGGTGATAAAATAGGCATGTCATCAAGTGATATTTGTTTTTTAGATGTTGCATTACTAGATATGCTAATATTAGATATTACAGAATTATTTTTATGTACAGACTTATCTGGCACTTTGTTGTGTTCTATCCGTGGCTCCTGCCTTAGTGATCCCGATGTTCTGCTTCTGCTCGATAAAGGAGAACTGACAATAAACTCTGATTCTTGAGAGAGATTCAACACTGCAACACCTTCAATCAAGTCTTGTGGCTGCAACTTTTGAGAATTATCACTTGGATGCAGTCGCAAAATACTTTCGTTAGAAATATCACCGGTGGATTGCAAAAGACTGCGAAAAGTGTTATAGCTTGTGCTGCTACTGAAGTGGCTAACAATTTCTGTAATACTAGAAGAGGGCTCAGTACTTTCTGAATACTGCAAACGTTGCTGCTGCAATTTCCCGCGCTGCATTATTTGTAATTGTCGTAACACTTGCAGTCTTTCTAATATTTGAGATGGTGATAGCGAAACATCACTTTCTGAACAAATTTCATCCATGGTAACTACTTCAGTGTCATAAGAAAACGATTATTAATTTATTTATATTAATAAATTAAGTTGTAAACGCGTTACAAAACACAGCGTCGAAGTTTTAAATATACGGAATGTCAACAAAATCAAGTGACAATAAAGACAGAAGTGTAGTGCAGCCAACAATCAGCCAACACCTACTAGGCATGGAATGAAAGAAATCACAATAACGGTTATAAATCACGTGATTTCGCAAATCATAGATCTGCGGTGCCTGGACTGGGAACTCACGGCGATTGTGATTGTGAACAGTGATTCGTATCGTATCGCAGTTCACGCCACTAACTGTTCTTCGGTGACTGCACTCAGTCACGTCACGGTCGCTCTCGCGCTAGTCGCTCGCTACTCGTACTCGCTCGGAGTCGCTCGTATGTCGCTTCTAAGTTCTAATATGGTGAGGATCCGGGTGCGACAGAGATAAACATATTTTTGAGTGAAGCGAAGCGAAGTAAAGCTCTATCTTAGAAAAGTGTAAATCGTTTGTGTACCAACTCCTCCGAAACGGCTAGACTGATTTTGACCAAATTTGGCATGCTAGTCGACATCATACCCGGGAGTGCATATCTCTGAAATCATGAAAATGGAGCATAAAAAATAAATTAAGAAAATTTGCTCCGCTCAACATTTGCAATTAGTAGCATGCATTGCATACCAAGTTATGGTGTACATATTATGTTGTAAATGTTGTTATGGTTAATTAAAGTAAAAATTAATCTTATTTTACCTATTGTTTCGTTACAAAATTTATTTATTAGGTACGCATATTTTCTTAAGATATAATATTCCTTCATCCCAAAATATCCCGTCCCGTATTACTGTTTTTATTTTTGTTTTGTACAATACGAATAAAATTGTATTGTATTATAGGTAGACCACAGATTAGATAAGAGATTTGTTGAAGACGTCTCGCCTCTTTCAAAATTGACAGACAGATATTAGATGGATGTCATCCAACTTTGGATTACAAAATGGATTGAGATCCATTGATCGCTATCATCATTCATCACCGAGCCTTTTCCCAACTCAGTTGGGGTCGGCTTTCCAGTCTAACTGCGATTCGGCTGAACTTCGATATTTTCCGTGAAGCGACTGCCATCTGACCTTCACAACCCATGGGCGATATCGAAGTTCTGCAGTTAGACCGGTCGGATTTTTGATTTAGGGCTCCAACTACCCCTAACGACTGCCATAGATGTTAGTATGACAACCGGGACCGACGGCTTAACGTGCTCTCCGAGGCACGGAGGGGTCTCAATGTATTATGAAATGGTCACCCATCCTAAGACCGGCCTGAGTCGATGTTGCTTAACTTTTGCAATGTGTTAACATTGTCGGTTACCACTAGACCACGAGCTATGTATATATACTATGTAAATAGAAAGACATAGATGAAATTCCGATTTATTTGGGCACAAAACATTAGAATTTTGTAATCAGTATTTTACTTTTGTCTATGGTTGAAATCTTAAAAACAAGTTATTTATATAAAAACGTTTCCCCCATATAAATAAATGTTCGTTGGTTTGGTACACCTGTTTTCATAATGAATATGTATTACAGAGCTAAAAGTGAAGTGATATTTTATCCAAATAAACCAGTCAAATAATGAAATTTCGGTGCCCCTTTTTTACTCTATGGTGAAACATATTTTTACTCTATGGTACTGTCCATGCTTAACCCCGTCTCCACACATTTGTCCCAACGTTGCTTGGTATTGGTACAAACGTTGCCCTGTAAATTTGATGAACCGATGAAACTAATCTTTATCACCAATGAATCTACAAGTGGCATTCAAACTTAGGGGTAGTAAGTAACCAAATTTTTCAGTCAACAGTGCAGTAATAATAGCATAGCCTCGATTTCACGCACGTTTATCATCAGGAAAATAGAAATCACTATCACTGTGCATATTATTTATCACAACTCACTGGTAGACAAATCACGGTATAAGTGATTAATCACAGGTGAAATCATCATGACTGGAAATAATCATATTGTCATATGATAGTGATTTGAAAATCACAATCCCTAACTCCTACGGCCTAGTGCCAATTTCTTGTATGGCAATCCATTGTACAGGGCTGCTCTACACACTGGTGGCCAACTGTGGGTGGGTGACCCATACCATAACTAATAATTGAAGCCACTTCAACCATTAGAAATGAAGCTGATTACCATACTCATCGATGCAATAATTTTAATTTCATCATCAAATACACAAAGCGATGGTATGAAAATCTACCAAAATAAAAATGAAATATGGTAGGTTTAGACTGGTAGGTATAACTCTGGTAGGAGAAACTTGCAACCCAGTGGTTACACATAAATGTCAAAATTCTTGTTCATTAACTTCATTATTATTCAAAAATCATCAGGTTACCTCGCCTTAAAACAGAACACATTTGCTATGTCTAAGAGAAGTGGTTTTCACAGAGCTCCTAAATTTAGGCCTGAAGTGAAGGTAGTAAATAAACAGCCCCAACCTGCAATCATGTCTTTTAAAAAAGAGAAAGTTGAAGTGTTGCCTGCGCCTATCACATCTGCAGCTGATAATAAGGTGTACAAGTGAGTAGAATTGAAATAAAATTGTACTTAAAATGTTGAATAAAAATAAGTTAAATTAAAATACATATTGACTGTACGAATACTTTTAAGAAAATACATTAATATAACCACAATGGTTTGTTGTGTTTACTAGGACAATAAGATTGGAAAATGGTTTGACAGCCCTACTTATATCGGACCCGAGTCTCCCGCCAGATGATAACGATACCAGCTCTAGTGAGGAAGAGACCAGTGGGTCAGATGAGACCACTGAGCCTGAGAGTGATAGTGGAAAATCTGGTCATTCAGCTGCTAGTGACCATCATGGCTCCAGGTTAAGGAGTAACTTTGGTGAAGAAAAATTGGTGAGTATTTAGTATGTAGTATTTTTTTAAATTTTCAAATCTTCACTTGCATGGATTACTTACCTGTTATTTTATCTCTTTTTGTTTCCAACAAAGGAAATGTTTCTGGGATGCAGATTATCTTATGAATTCTTGTAGGTTCACAATTTCAAAGCTTATATTCTATCTGCAGAAGTATTAGTATACTCTGTTTTCATAGTAATTTATATACATTTTACTATCCAATGCAATAATTTAATAAAAATCCAATAGGATTATGGAATAATACTTTTTTTTATTGATTTTTAATTCTTGGAACTATAATTTCGTGCTCCACAAAGGAAGCTACGAATGCAAATGAGAAGTATTTACGGGAAATATCTAAACAAAGTCTAGGCGTAAAGAAGTTGAACTTACGTGAATAGAACGTGAACAAATTCACATACAGTAAAAGTTACATATTAAAATTTAAAATTTATTCTTCCCATGAAAATTATTAAAAAAAAAACATAGCATCACGCCTTTTTCCCCGAAGGGGTAGGCAGAGGTGTGCAAACACACCCACATCTCGCCAGCTATGTTAGGTCCCATGTAATAGGGGGCGAGCCTATTGCCATTTACCGGGCACAAGTTCCAGACTCTGGGATAATTATCTGGGTAAAATTCTAAAGAGAATTATACATTATCCACCAGACCCGGGAATCGAACCCGAGACCTTGAGCGTGGCAGTCCGTTCATGGTACCATTGTGCCACCGAGGTAGTCTTATTAACAACCGAGATTAGGTATACATACAGAATCACGCAGGCAAATATGTATTGTATGCTCACATTTCGCTAGCTATCAAATTGGTCCTAGAAGCGAGCCTATCTATTGTCGGCAGTCGCTAGTCGAAAAATTAAAATAATATGTTTGTGGGATTTTTCGTTGATCGGCAAATACGCCACTTGAATGTGACGTACCCTAAGATCCTTAGTAGGACCCTTATTAAATAAAAACAATTTTTCCACTAGTTTTACCTTTATTGACTAAAAGGTATTGCCTAAGAGCATTATTAAAGTCTAGAATATTAGGTACAGTTTGCGAGGGATAAGCGGAGCTTTGCATTTGTGTGAGTGCAGTAGACGTGAAAGTGTAGGTCACATACACTTTCACGTCTACTGCACTTTTACACACACATATATGTGTTGTACACACAGCTACAAGATTTTTACTCTCTGTTCGTGGTCACTCAGACAAATGCAAAACTCCGCTCATCCCTCGCGAACTGTACGTACCTACTATTGCACACTAGTAAGATTTATTTTTGATTGCATCAATGCAGGTACCGAATGTTAACAATCAAAAGTATAATTTTATAGTAGAACCCCTTTACAACGGAGAACTTGAGCAGAATATTAATTTTACAACATCAATGTAGTCTTGTTCTTTGGCGCGGATGATGTAAGGGAATTTGTCGGGACGTTATAGTCAACTTTGGTCCTAGTCGTTGCATCCATTAAAGAGTGCCTACGATCTATTCTTGGTTGCATCAAATCATGTCAAGTGTACTCTTATTCTATCAATTTATTCTGTGTCAAGTACACGTTGCTAATATCAGTTTATTTTATTTTTTATTTTAGTTATTATAGCCCGCGTGGTTATATGGAATTCCCGTTCCCGTCGCTTATAATTATTGTTCCCGTCGCGTCACCTGTAATAACATTAGCTTCGCAAATAATTATTTTAGAACGAATTTCATTTCCATAAAATATGTTAAACTGAATTAACCTTAAAAGATAGATATATGCTACTGCGGACATTTTTTTTAAACTTTTAAGGAAGATCAATTCTTTAGTACATCATAATATTAACATAACATTAACCGTTTGGCCAGCGCACGCAACGGAAGTTCTTAAAAGTAATAATATTTCCACGTTTTTGAAACATATCACACTGCTGCTCCGCTCCTATTGATCTTAGCGTAATGTTATATATACCCTATAGCCTTCCTCGATAAATGCACTTCTCAACAAAAAAGAGTTTTTCAAATCGAACTCGTACTTCCTGAGATTAGCGCGTTCAAACAAACAAACTCTTCTGCTTTATAACATTAGTATAGCTACAACTAGCGATACGCCGTCGCTTCTCTTCAGTTCACGGCAATATACACCAAGCTTCAATGAATTATACATATAAACCTTCCTCTTGAACCGCGTTATCTATTGCTGAAAATTGCAGAAAAATCTTATTCCTCGATATGGCCATGTTCTATGGCGACCCTGACCGTGTCTAGGAAGATAATATGCGAGTAATGGTGTCACTGTTAATAATACTGGGGACAGTAAGTAGACAAAAAAGATCCTTAAATCCATTCAATTCCATTCAATTGTTCCAGGGGTCCCCTTGAACAATTTAATGATCTTTTTTGTCAACTTGACAACTTTTTTGACAACAACAGGATGGACCTAAAGTCCATAATCGGGAATAAATAACGGCAAATGAGGAAGTAATTGTAAAATACTATTAAGTTGTTAAGAATTTTTTTTCTATGCGTGACTATCATACATTTGATTGCGTTTCATTTAGTCGCCTATACGAAATTATGATTACCGCGTAATTAAATACCAAGTAGGTAGGCTACTTTGTATTTAATTACGCGGTAATAATAATTTGTCCGAGGCTCCTAAAAATGTGGATTTTTTATTTTTTTAGTTCCGGCCGCTCTAACGTCCGTTGCCGGGCGTCTCTGGTTACACGCAGAAGGTATTTCCAGTGGCGCCCGGCGGACTTTGACCACCTCTGTGGTCTCTGCGGGGGTTTGGTCGGGATGAGAATCCCGCGTCGTTGGGGTTGGGTTTTATCCCGCATCAGTGAGTGAATCTGGTTGCGTGCTATGGGGCAAAGGCTTACACACAAAATACCTGTGCTAACCCGTCGGGGAAACCCCCGGCGGGTTAAAAACAGGTATTTTATACATCCACATTTAGTCTGAAACTTTATTGGTCTCAATAGGGCGAACCTATTGCCGCTTATCGGTAATATATCCATAAAACTATTTCCAATGATGAAACTTCAAAGACAGTAATGTCTAGGTCATTCAGTGCAATCGCGTTACGTGTTGTCGATTATTGGTCTATCGAGCTTCATACTCTACTGGTTTTCTAGACCAGTACTCGTTTTTATACTGTGTTTACCAATAAATTGACTGTCATGCATTCAATGTCTTTGTGAAACTGTATTTTAAATGCACTATAATAAAATGCACTTAACTAAAATATGTTTGTTCTTTGATCAGGGGCATATGCTGCCGTGGTCGCCGAGCCGTACTACGTCCACCCGGGAAGCCCGGTGGACGAGGACGGCTCGGCCTGTTTTATCTTTGGGGGTCCGCCGCAGACAACTCGCGCCTTGCGATCATTGCAAGGGGCAGCGGGTGTGTTGCGGCGGACTATGATGGGTTGGCAGTCGTGGCCACCTACATCTCGCCGACACTGGACGAGACTCAGTTTGAGCTATGGCTCACTGAGCTCTACGTCGTCTTCGCTGCGTGCCGTCCTCGCCCTGTCCTGCTCCTGGGAGACTTCAACGCCTGGATTAAGGCGTGGGGTTCCCGGGAAACCAGGGACAAGGGGAGGCTTCTTGAGGACTGGACCAGAACACGTGGTCTGGAGGTCGTCAACCGGGGGAATGTCGCCACCTTCTGGCGGCGGGGGACCAGCTCGGTCGTGGACGTATCGTTCGCGACTTCTGCCCTCGTCGCCCGTATTAGTGGATGGCGCGTGGAGGAGGGTGAGGAGACGCACTCGGACCATCGGTACATCCGGTTCGATGTCGTCCCCTCACCGCCGGTAGAAAATCCCCCGGATCCGCGTTGGGCACTTCACCTGGATCGGGAGGCTCTCCTGGAGGCATCCATCGTGCAGGCCAAAATTCCGGCACCGGACCGGCCTGCCGACGTGGATGCTGAAACGGAGTGGTTCAGGAGAGCCATGTCGCAAATCTGTGATGCGGCGATGCCTAGGGTTACACCCAGACCGGCAAGGAAGTAGGTGTATTGGTGGTCGCCGGAGATTGCAGAGCTGCGCGCAGCATGCATCTCCGCCCGCCGCCAGTACACCAGGTTTCGCCGGAGGTATGGCCGCCCAGACGACGCGGCAGCCCGAGAGGCGGAGCTTTATCAGGCATACAGGGAGGCTAAAGGTAATCTCCAGGACAATAAAGCGGGCCAAGACGGCGGCCCGCGAGGAGCTCCTGGAGAACCTGCAGCAGAACCCATGGGGGCGC
Organism: Nudaria mundana; assembly: GCA_963556515.1. Lineage (NCBI taxonomy): Eukaryota > Metazoa > Arthropoda > Insecta > Lepidoptera > Erebidae > Nudaria > Nudaria mundana. The sequence continues at coordinate 11,531,857 of OY748307.1, read as the reverse complement.
CCGTACCTACAGGTCAGGGAGAAACTCCGACCTAGGGCGCCCCCACTGACTGAGTCTCCAGCCGCAGCAGCTGGAGTGGGTCATGGGCTCCCTGTTTCCGATGACCGTGGAGGAGCACGTCCCTCCGCGCATGGTTCCGTCTCTGCCCGATGCGGATAGCGCCAGCGAGGGCGACGTACCCGAAGTCAGGGTGGGGGAGCTAGGTGCAGCAGTACTCCGGCTTTAACGCCGGAAAATCATTGCCCCCGGACCCGACGGCATTCCTGGCCGTGCATGAGTCCTGACCCTCGAAGAACTTAAATAAATAAATAAATTTATTTCGTAATAATAATAATTGTACAATAAAATTTTACATAGTCTTAATTTTTAATTGTGCGCTATTAAATTATAGTTAGTGCATTAGTAACTTAAGTATGTAGGTATACTATGAGATTTACATATATCTAAGTGTCTTATAAATAGGTAGTCATATAAACGTAATTTGCGCCTGAACTAGGTAGTCCTGTGCTTCAGGCGCCTATTGCATTTAAGTCATATTTAACAATAATCAGCATTATATTACATGGGTAGGTTATTCATATTATATAATACGAGCTAGAACAATGCCAAAATGGCTCAATATTGATAACTATATTAGGTACCTATGTCTTAATTATTCAACTTATCACTATTTATTTTAAAACAGAAATTAACTCCTCTGTGTCATCGTAGGACATCCCTTGGAGGGCATTCTTTAGTGCTTGCTTACAACGAACATAATTAAGAGGATAAATATTTACTATAGCGTTTATCCTATTGTACAGAAGCGGTCCTAAGAACAAATAAAATTTGCCTGTGTATTCGCGTTTTATCGCAGTTCTTTCAGTGCAAACAATATCTTTCCGTCTTTTGTTAGAAACTTCAGTGCTGTAGGGAAGTGATGCGTGTTGTTTTAGTACTGTACTGAGTATGAATAGCTGACGGACTGTTAATACTTCACAGAATTTGTATAGGAGGTTAGTGGGAAATAGGAAGGATTGCCCTCTGAGCTCGCTCGACGGGTAAAAGCAAGGTCTTACCTACTCCTCCCCATGACGTTATGCAATATGTTAATATTGATTGACAAAGTGCATAGTAGACTCGTTTAGACTCGTTTTTTTTGAAGACAAAAATCAGCTTGCACATTCGCTTAATTAGTGCTTCGCTATGTTTTTTAAACGAAAGTGTCTCATCTATTATTATACCCAGGTATTTTATAGCATCTGTTATGGCTATAACAGGGCAAGTGCACGAGTTATCTTTATTATCAGGTTCCCTACAATAGTGAGCGTACAGTGAGGGGTTGGGCTGGGTTGTATTCGGTCTCTTGCGCATAGAGAATGAAATGTATTTGGATTTATCTGCATTTAATGTAATTAAATTGTATTGAAGCCATTTATTTACGATGTTAAATCCTCGCTGCGCATGCCCGTACGCTTCTGACTCTGATTCAGCAGAAAAAAGGAGGGCAGTGTCGTCCGCGAATGATATGACCGTGCCGTACTCGAGATTTATGTTACATAGTTCATTTATATAAATTAAGAACAAAGTGCTTCCTAATACGCTCCCCTGAGGAATGCCGAACGAGGTGTTCTCGAGATCTTCACTGATAATATTACAGATCTTAACACATTGAGTACGCTCTTTTAAGTAGCTTTTGAGGAGCTCCAATTGTACGCCTCTTATTCCCATGTTGTCAAGCTTTGTCAACAGCTTAGGAATAAAGACCGTGTCATAAGCTTTGGCAAGGTCCAGGAAGATTCCCACTGTGTAGTTACCCTTGTCAAGCTCTTGTGCTATGTAATCCGTTAGATGATGCACCGCATCGGCCGTAGACCTATTAGCTCTAAAACCAAACTCAACCTGTTGTTAATAATTTTCTCAAGTATTTTTGATATTGCAGGGAGTAAGGAAATAGGTCTGTAATTTGTTACCTGGTCTTTTCCTCCAGTCTTGTATACAGGGACGACAACAGCCTTTTTAAGGCACTTAGGTAAAATACCCGACTACAAACATTTTTGGAAGATGTTAGTTAACGGTGTTAACTTGGGCCTCGACTGATGGGGCTCTTTAGCGCATGCCTCGAAAGGGCCCAGTTTCCCAACGTGTGGAGGACGGGGAAACTGGTCCTGATCCGTAAGGCGGGGCGGCCGGTGGACTTACCATCCCGATACCGGCCGATCGTGTTGCTCGACGAGGTGTGTAAGCGCTTTGAGCGAATTATCGCGGAACGCCTCGTCGAGCATCTCTCGACGGTGGGGCCAGACCTGGCGGACAACCAGTACGGTTTCCGTCGGGGACGCCTGAACGGAGGAAGAGTGAAGAGCCTGACGGAGGAAGTAGTCTCGCAGGGCAAGGTGGTGGTGGCGGCGTCTCTTGACATCGCCAACGCACTCAAGGTCACGACGGGTGTTGCTCACTGGAGGTGGCCTTGCACAAGTCCGAGGTTCTGTGTTTTCACATATCTCGGAACGGTCCACCTGAAGGTTCCAGCATAAATGTGGGAGGCGTTAGCATCGGCATCAAGCCCGTGATGAAGTATCTAGGGATCGTACTTGATAGCCGATGGAACTTCAGACCACATTTCCGAAGTTTGGTCCCCAAGTTGACACAGGCAACGGTCGCGCTTTCGCGACTGATGCCCAACCTAAAGGGACCCGACGCTTCCTGCAGGAGACTGTACCTGGGGATCGTGCGGAGTATGGCCCTATACGGGGCTCCCGTATGGGCGGCGAAGTTGACGGCCAACAACTCAACGCATCTTAACAGACCGTTGAGGACCTTGGCCGTCAAAACAATAAGGGGCTACCGCACGATCTCCGGAGAGGCTGCATGTCTCCTAGCCGGGACCCCTCCATGGGACCTGGTAGCGAGAGCCGCTGGAGCGGGACCACAGGCCTGCGTCTCGAGAAATCGATGACCAGCGGTACCAACTCCGCCAGGATCTCATGGAGTCATGGAGGGTGCGACTTGAGCAACCCAAGTGGGGTACCACCATCATCGCGGCGGTGAGACCGATCATGGATGATTGGCTGCAGAGGCAGCATGGTGACCTCACGTATCGTGCGACGCAGATCGTTACCGGGCATGGATGGAGTGCTCAGCGTGGGCGAGTCAGCGCCGGGACCTTGCAGTGGGTCTGGGCGTGGATACCCATTCGCTGGAGACCATGCTTCAAGCCATGGTCTCCAGCGGGAGTAGGTGGAATGTGGCCGTGTCCTTCTGCGAGCAAATCATGCTCGCGAAGGAGGCGGCCGAGAGGGAGAGGGAGCGTACCCTCCCCGCCGAGTTCCGTAGTCAGTGGCCAGGGCGCCGCAGACTCATCTACGCCCAGGACCATCGACCTCCATGATCGGAGCCTGAGGACGGCGGAATCGCCACCCGTCGTTCTTACAGAAGCAGGCTAGAAGGGTTGCGTGCTGCGGGGCCTTTGCCCCATAGCACGCAACCAGATTCACTCACTGACGCGGTATAAAACCCAACCCCAACGACGCAGGATTCTCATCCCGACCAAACCCCCGCAGAGACCACAGAGGTGGTCAAAGTCCGCCGGGCGCCACTGGAAATACGTTCTGCCTGTAACCAGAGACGCCCGGCAACGGACGTTAGAGCGGTCGCGGCCATGGGCCGCGGAACTAAAAAATAAAAAAGGTGCATTATGCTCTTGTGAGATATCTGATTGTGATAATAGTTATTACTGGTGACCCTAAGATCTTGCTGGGACATATAGAAGGTAGAGGTGACAATTGACCTTAAGTTGGTCACCTACCAGACGAGTCTGTACCTGGTCTTCCAGGGTTTGTTGCAATTTATTACTCTATGCATGTAATAAGTATCGGTCAAAATAACTTTCACTATTAAAAATGACATCAATAACTAAACAAGAACACTATGTGAAAGTGGCTAGTATAACGGGTCTTTGATTTCTCCATAATATTTAGCTACAACCACAGATCTAAGAATACTATACTAGTACAGATGATCCATCTCATAAAAGAATTTGGGGACATTTTAAAAGTGCCTATAGAAGTGGTTAAATAATTTTCGATAAATTCCTAATAGATGGCAGTGTATTGTGTGCGAAAAATAAGTAATAGATGGCAGTATATGATGTGTGCAAAAAATCCATTATACACGAATATTTTATGACTACCAGAAAAAATTCAGGGATGTGATAGGTATTCGATACTAAACCCATCCATGCTATAAAAAAAGAATAAAGTAGTTATGTCATTTTTGTCCCTAAAACCACCGAATATTCACTACGTAAAATAATTTACTATAGATTTTCTTTCATTCATTAGGCGCGCGGCGGCCGGCGCGTGTACCCCGCCTCCCCACGTACCGCAACCGCACCGTGTTCACGCACCCTTTGCATGTCAAATTATTTCAATCATACATTCAGTTCCGGTTATGACATCTTGATACGCGCACGCTTCCTCCCTCCCTTTCGATCAATCCCAACTAATTCTATCGAGATGGCGTACCAATTTACCAATCGCGAATACGCATTACTCATTACGCAGCCAAATTACTCCACAATGTTAAGTGTCTACCAACGTCTGTTAGTTGTGAACAGTGATGAATGTTGTTTTACAAGAATAGGGGTTTTCAACCAACATAACGAACATTGGTGGTCAATCAGGAATCCCAAGTTGGTGCGACAACTTTCATTTCAACATAGATTTAGTGTGAACGTTTGGGTCGGAGTCCTAAAGGATGGTAAGAGACTACCTCAATACGCAATTTGAAGGCAGGTGGATTGGACGGGGTGCTCCGGTCGCGTGGCCCCCTCGGTCCCCGGATCTGACGCCAATGGACTTTTTCATGTGGAGTGAAGTGAAACGTAGAGTGTATGTCAGTGAACCCAACACCCGTGAGGACCTCCGACAAAGGATTATTGACGCCTTCGATGAAATCCGGCAACAAAGAGACATTCTCCTCAGTTTGAAATCGAACTTATTAAAATGGGCTCGCTTATGCATCCAAAATGACGGATTTCATTTCGAGCAACAACTAAAGTAGGTACTTGTAGTGGTAAGTCTTTCACGTACCCAGATCGTGAAAATCACCGAAAAGAGTGTTACGATTTTTCATATTTAACCTATTTACATATGATTAATAACAACGATAATTTGTATATATTAAAATGAAAGACCAAAAATGATGTTAGTGCTAATTTTAACTCTTAAAACCCTGTAGTTGTTATATAATAAACGTCAACAAACGCACAAAATTGAGAAAAAATTCGAAAACCTGCCTTCGTATTTTTCAGATTTAACCCAATAAATCAACACAAATTGATAAAAAGAAACACTTTTTGAACACTGAAAAAGCCAATAAATATAACCATGTACTTTTTTTTGTACCTTTACAAACAAAGACTTCCCCTTTTAAAGCCCTAAAATCTAGATATGTTTTACGTAAATTCTCCATAGAAAAATGTATGCAAATTCAAACGCGTCCCGATAGAACGATCGTCGCAACTAATCGCCAGTGCGCCATAGAATTTCAAAGTGACTCCACGCGTGTCGGATGCTACAGCAAAATTACGTGTTGTGAATTTGTTTTTTGTGAAAAACTGTAAGTACAATATTTTTATAACTAATTTACTTTCAGTAAATAGAAAGTACCGATATAATGAAAGTCTGAAAGAAAACCATGATGGAACTAGATATAAATCGTAAGAAATACAAAATTATTTACTTTGTTGCGTAGGTCATTTTATGAACCTTGTAAAGTAGGTATCAATTCAGGCTTGAAACAATCAAAGCCCTGCCCACCTTATTTTCTCGAGATATGAACTGGCGGGGTATATAGTTCTCTGCACGACATACATAGATTTTTCAACATGATAAAGGCAATAGGTATCATAAACGTAATTGGTAATCGAGGGTCTCTTTTCGCAGGATAATTTGCTGAGTGCCATGCCAGCGAAAAGAAAATTTAGTACGCATTATAAAAACGTGAAAGCCAAAAGATCTCGGAATAAAATGTAAGTTCCTCCCTACTTATTTATTTACCTGCCTACTTGACTACGTCTTGTCCTAAATACCTAGAAAAAATTACTAGATTTGTGTTAGTGTCAAGTAAAAATCCTAGTTTTATTACTTTTATTTGTGTGTATGCTTATCATGTCTTAGTAGTAATAATAATATAATCTATTTGCATTTTGAACAGGGTAGGTACATTACAAAGCAAATAGGTACAATGATTTAGATCGCCTGATTCAGACATATACCTACAACAGCATGTAAATATTGATTTGACATGTAATTAGATAGGTACACAATTAGGTATGTCAGTCTAAGAAGAAAAATTACAATGTCCAGTAGGTAATAATTACGTAATTTCAATATCTATATAAGTAATAAAGTCAATTTCTATAGGAACAATTTTCATAATAATAAATTTTATTACATAATATAGTATTAGTTTTCATATATTTATGTATTTCAAAGCAATGAGTTTGCTTACACTATTATTAGTTACAGTATTATTAGTTTTCATGTTCATCATGTCTAAATATGTGGAAGTGGAAGTAGGTATGTTTCCTATCAGAAATTGCACGGGCGCGCGCGCGCCGTGCCTGGCGTAGGGTTGTACAAAAATTACAAAATAAATAAAAAGTGGATATTGATGAATAATATTTCCAGTACTGAAAATGAAGAAAACCTTCAGGCCGAGACTCCGAGCAACACTGCTACGCGCTGTATAGAGGTAAGTTGTTATACGTAATTCTTGTAGACTTGTTACATAAATAAACAAACTAGCTAGTGATGGGCGAAGACAAAATCTCAGTACCTACAGTTTTTTTTTGCAATATTTATTATTTTCATTGTGAGACAAACACATACTTCTCAATTACTTTCTCAAAAGAAAATTCACGTTCAAATCTCGTATTTTACCAAAATCAAGAATTTTTTTTGTAAAATATTATCTTTTACGCGACTGGTGTACGTATGTATGTATGTATACTAAGTAATATATCTTTGTGGCACGATAAGTTCAAAATTATTGAACCGATTTTAATGTTTTTAGTATCATTAGAATTGTCTTCTAAGCCCGAGTGACATAGAATAAGTGACGCCATAAAAAACCAATACGTATAGCGTAAAGGAAATTTATAATTTCTGTTCATCACGAACATAATATTGTATGAATTCTTTTGCACTTTTATATTTGTCTTCGTCAGTTATGAATATAAATAAATAAACAATAAAAATGTTAAAACCCGACAGATTAAAAAATGAAAATGTGTAATAAAAATAAATAACAACACCATTGTAATATAGCATATTTAGCAGTCGGGGCCTATTTCTAAAGAAATATTTAGCTAGTCAGGAATATCTTCGAGCCTGTGAGGATTTCAATGGGTCTCAACTGTTGAATTCGATTTATTACAATAGTGTTCTTATTTATTTTTATGTAACATAATTCAAGACCGTAGACTTGTTTTCTTTTTACCTTTTGAGTTTTTATGCATATAGTCGGATTTATTAAATTTATGACGTGATAACGTCTTATAAATCGATGAACACCGGCAACACGCACAAAAAAGTGTCACATTATGTCACGCTAGGGTCAAGCGAGAGCGCAGTACAAGCGATGGAGAATAATATTATGACGTTATCCGATAAAATTATCGTCCTAAACCGACTTTACAAGCAACCAGTTTTTTATTATGTTTATTTATTCACTTTCATAATTGACGAAGACTGATAAAAACGTTTAAGATTTTGATCTAGTGTTCTGTGTTTCAAAGATGTATTCTAAGGGAGTTCTTAGCTATGTTTGAAGAAATTTGGCCCATACCTTTTGAATTATTTTTTATAATAAAAATCAAGCCATTATCTTTCTTTACAGGAACTAGTTATTGACAACCGTCAAGAGGGAAAGGTGGATGAAGTGGAAGTTGGGCGTAGAGTAGTGGATATTTCTTTTTTTTTTAAAGCTCTTCAGGCCATAGGGGACCACGGTCCAATGGATTGTAAGTTAAGTTACCTCAGTATAATAGGTGAAGTAAAAGTTGGTCTGGACTCAAAACTCATCATAAAATGTAGTATGTGTAATATGAAATTTACTGTGTGTTTGGTTGAAAAGAAAGAAGATAGCATGGAAGTGAATCATCAAATTGTGTCTGGTATCATATCATCTGGTGGGAGCTACTCTCAGTTAAAAACATTAAGTGCCGCAGTAGCCCTACCAATCATGTCACCTTCATTGTACAATGAAATTAATAATACGGTTTGCGATTGGTGGGAAAAGACAGCAGCACATTCCATGGCAGAAGCTGTCAAGGAAGAAGCGGAGTACGCAGTGTCTATAGGTAGTGTTGATAAAAATGGTACACCATTAATATCTGTTGCTGTTGACGGTTGTTGGAGCAAGAGATCTTATGGTAAGAATTTTTCCGCCTTATCCGGCGCAGCTGCGATAATTGGCATTAAAACTAATAAAGTATTGTTTTTTGGAGTTAAAAATAAATACTGCGTAGTCTGTGCACGAGCCGCAAAGAACAACAGTCAGCCCCCGGAACACCATTGTTTCAAGAATTATTCAGGATCATCTACCGGGATGGAATCGACCATAATAGTTGAGGGGTTTAAACGTTCCTTTGTTGATCACGGTGTAATTTATAATAAATTTGTAGCAGACGGCGATTCCAGTACTTATAAAAAAATATTAGATTCGCGTCCGTACGATAATTTAATAGTAGAGAAAATTGAATGCAAAAATCATCTTTTACGAAACTACTGCAATAGCTTGGAGAAATTGTCGAAAGACACTAAGTATCCTTGCGAGTTGCGGAAATTCCTAAAAGAAAGGTATTTGCGTTTAAGAACGGGTGTAAAATGCGCGATTAAATATTGGGGGGATCAAAATCAGTCACTCGAAGAAAAAATAAAAAATCTTAGTGAAGATATTCTAAATGGTCCACAACACGTATTTGGTAATCACCAACATTGCAAGGAGTATTTTTACTCGTCGAATAGAACCTGTTGGGTTACTTCCAGCAATTGTTGGATGCGGATTAATGGACGCGGTAGAAATTTTAAGTAAAAGACTGTCATATCATTCTAGAAGTTTAATTCATAATTGCACAAGTAATATAGTTGAAAGTTTTAACGGAGTAATTGCCAAATTAGTTGGGGGTAAGCGTGTAAATTATTCTTCCCGTGGTTCTTATGCGGGCCGATGCGCAGCTGCTGTTGTGTCTTTTAATACGGGATCGATTCATAGTAAAACTCATGAAGTCATATTTAAATCTAGTCCTAATCCTTTGATCGCGAAAGTGGAAAATAGTAATCGTAGAAACCGTTTAATTGCTAAACCTAAATTAAGATTGAAAAAAAGCCACAGCGCTGTATCGAAAGACGCTCACTATGGACCAAACTGCGAAAAACCTGATCTGAGTCCAGAATTATATGAGAAAGCCAAGTCATCTTTTTTAGTTGATTTAAAGTTGTCTTGTGCTGAAAGAGAGGAGCTTGAAAGGTCGACCCATTTGCAAAGAAGTAGTGCTGAGTGGATGAGTACAAGGAGAAAATTACTAACCTCATCATCGTTCGGGGAAGTTTGTAAAAAACGAGAGAGCACAAGTTGTGCTGCTCTTGTTTGTAAAATCGTTTATGGTAGTAATATCTCCAGTTTGCCTGCTGTACGGTACGGTATCGAAAACGAAGAAACTGCAATTAGACAGTTAGAAATTCAAGAGAATATTAGTATACAAGGTTGCGGTTTGTTCGTCGACAATCAATATGAATTTCTTGGTACTACACCAGATGGCATTTATGCAAACGGTTTAATTGAAATTAAGTGCCCACATTCTTTAGCTGGCATGACTCTTGATGAAGCAATGGCCAAACATACCTTTTGGGTTAAGGACAAGGCTTCCAAGGGTTATGTCATAAATAAAAATCATTACTGGTATTTCCAAATTCAGGGACAGCTACATATAACTAAAAGAAACGTTTGCATGCTTGGCATCTGGTTTGGTGCTACTGTACCTATGAAAGTTTATATTATAGAAAAGGACGACAAATTTTGGAAGGAGAAAATGGAGATGAAATTAGTTAGATTTTATTACGATTGCCTCCTTCCAGAATTAGTTGATCCTCGGCAGTCACGAAGCATGCCTATTCGTGACCCGCCCAATGTCATAGAGGCTATGAAAGAGAGGAAAGAAAGAGCTTTACGTGTTTTGAAAGAGAAGAACGTCTAATGATTTTGAAAGAGACTGAGGTAACTTAACTACCCAGCCGGTCGATTCACGTAAACACGCCAGTTCAAAAGTCGTTTTAACTTAGAAACTTAGAAATCGCCTTTTGGTTTTCTGTTTTTAACGCACTTACTTATCTAGTCTTGGATTGTCATAAATCTTCCAATAGCTCAATTTCTATACAATTCCTATACGATTTTGAAGAGTTACCTGGTGTAAACCCAAGGTCCGATCCTAATGAAATTAAAATGTGACCACACGGGATCACCAGCTTTCAAATAAAAAAAAAAATCATCAAAATCGGTTCAAAAATACAGCGAATTGAGAATCTTCTTCTTTTTTTAAGTCGGTTAAAAAGTGTGCGAAGTGACATTTTTAAGTCACTACGCTACGGTTTTTATTAAGTGAATCGGGCAGCTGGTAACATTTTCATTCTGATAGGTTTTGCAATAGCAATTGATTTTATCATCAAATTAGTAGAAATCAGAATTTGATCAGTAATCATTAAAATGAAAAAAACATTAGAAACTCTTAAACTCATATTTTGTTATTGTTTACTTTCGTTTAATTAAGTATATGAATAATTTATAAATTTCATGTTTGTTTATAACTAATTTTTGTACAACCCTAGCACGCTTTTTAGGTGGCGACTCATATTTTGTTTACTTTTAATTATATGAACCATTTTTATACTTGTGTTTCAGTTATTGACAATTTTTTGTACAACCCTAGAAGATTTTTTAGATTGCGAGGTGATCGTAAGCAAAAAGTATTTGAGTTTACGCAATAGGCACATTTCCTTGCGTAGATATAAACACTAGCGAGGAAAGGCGTGATGTTATTTCGACCGTACTTCCTACTGAATTTGCAATTATTTTATTGAATGAAAATTTTACGAAATAAGAATAAACTTTGGTAGTAAAATTACAAATAAATACATAGGTACTCGTAGTTGGAATTTTAGGTAAGTAGAATACAAAAAGGTCAGTCCGGACCTGCTCTTGATTGTTTATTATAAATAGAAAATCATAAAAATTGTGTCTCAAACTACTCTTATTTATTTATCTAGTAATTAGGATCATTTTATAACGAAAACTACTCTTGGAATATTTTACAAATAGGCAGTCGTTTATTTCCAATAATTCAATTCAATTCAAAATTTCAAATATTCAACTTCAATAACAATAACTCAACGTGGAACGTTTGTCGCAAAACATTTTCAAAATCGCGCTCTCTGGGTCATTCACCCGCCCGTCGGATGAGTCGGGCAACAATAGCGCTGCTGTCGCTCAAAATCGACTTTATCCGTGCGCGGTCTGGGCCCTTAAATACATAAAGTCAATTTACTATTCCAAGTTCTTTAGTACCTGCCAGCTGATTAGGTACCTATTTAAATTTAAAATTTCTTAATAAAACAGTACCTAGGTACCTACCTATCATGTTTTATCTGCTAGATAGGTAGGTAATTTGACGTCTTTACCTAGGTACTTAACCATTTAATACTTTACTATAGTAATTGCGGATATGGGGGGATATGGAATCATAAAATACATTTTAGTAATTAGGTATAGGTGTGTAGTGGAATCACAAGTTACAACAATACATTTAATTATAAATTACATACATATAAATACCTAATGATAGTTACCTATGTATAAATAAATCTAAAACTGAAAATACCTAAACATAAATAAAATTATATTGTCAACAAACAGATTTGCCTTGTACATCCTTTGTTATTAGAGATGCGCGCCAGTTGTTCAACGAAACCGGCCGGAGTACCGGCGCGCGCGGCGGCGCACCGGTATTGTCCGGTATTCAGTCCGTAACCCAACTCCACGCGGAGCGCACGTCGCTCGGTCTTAGCATTCTTGTTCGAACAGCTGACGCGCCCCGCTATAGATGTCGACAATATTAAGCGCTTATTATAGTTTGCCTAAAATCTTAGTGTTAACGCTTTCGCTTAACTTTACGCTGTATATTCCTTCGCCTTCCTATCAATAAAGGTTGTAGTCAGGAAGTGCCGCGTATTACTTACTTACTACAAGTACCCGCTTCCCATAACTACTTCAGGTGCTTTGATTTCATTGCGAAATTACGTTAAAACTCGGCTCGGCATGTTGAAGTTACATTGTAGATGATAGGTACCTATTTACTATCAAAAATCGTGCGTAAAATAAAATGGTGGTGTCCATGCGTGACGCACGTATTTTGAGTTTTTAAAAACGTTAATAACTTTATTTTTTTGTATGGTTGGGTATTTGTATTATTCCATATATATTGAAATACATACGTTCCAGATGAGCCCCTTTTTTTTTTTTTTTTTTAAATCCGCGGCCCGATGTCGCGGCCGCACCTACGTCCATTGCCGAGCGCCTCCGGTAGAGACTGAGAGAATTCCCGGTGGCGCCCGGCGGACCTTGGCCACCTGGGTGGCAACTGCGTGGTGGTCGGGTGTTACCCCGCATCTCTGGGGTCGGGTTTAATCCCGCGTCGGTGAGTGAAGACGTGTATGGGGGGGTGCAGCCCCACATCACGCTGCCCTTCTAGCCTGCTTCTGTAAGGACGGTGGGTTGCTAATCCATCGTCCTCAGGCCCCGATCATGGAGGTCGATGGTCCTGGGCGTAGTCACGTCTGCGGCGTCCTCGCCGCACACTTCGGAACTCAGCGGGAAGGGTACGCTCCCTCACCCTACCGGCCGCCTCCTTCACGAGCATTACCTGCTCGCAGAAGGAAACGACCGCGTTCCACTGACTCCCGCTAGAGACCATGGCTCTTAGCATGGTCTCCAGCGAGAGCGTATCTACGCCCAGGCCCACAACGAGGTCTCGGCGCTGACTCGTCCATGCTGAGCATTCCACCAACGTGTGGAATGCCGTGTCTACGCCGGAAGTCTCGCAGTGTTGACACGCGGGTGTGACCTCACGATGCATGCGAAACAGATACTCACCGAAGTTTCCGTGCCCGGTAATGATCTGTGTCGCACGATACGTGAGGCCACCGTGCTGCCTCTGCAGCCAGTCCTCCATGATCGGTCTCACCGCCGCGATGGTGGTGGTTCCCCACTTTGGTTGCTGAAGTCGCACCTTCCATGTCTCCATGAGATCCTGGCGGAGTTGGGACCGCTGGGCCTCGATTTCTCGAGACGCAGGCCTGTGGTCCCGCTCCAGCGCCTCCTTGTGCCATTGGAACAATGCCGCAAGGGCTCTCGCTTCCAGGTCCCATGGAGGGGTCGCGGCTAGGAGACATGCAGCCTCTAGGGAGATCGTGCGGTACCCTCTTATTATTCTGACGGCCAAGGTCCTCAACGATCTGTGTAAAACAGCAGCGTTGTTGACCGTCAGACTCGGCGCCCATACGGGAGCCCCGTACACGGCCATACTCCGCACAATCCCCAGGTACAGTCTCCTGCAGGAAGCGTTGGGTCCCTTTAAGTTAGGCATCAGTCGCGAAAGCGCGGCTGTCGCCCCCGTCACTTTAGGGACCAAACTTCGGAAGTGTGGTCCGAAGTTCCACCGGCTATCTAGTACGAGCCCCAGATACTTCATTGTGGGCTCGATGCCGATGCTAACGCTCCCTACATTTACGCTGGATCCTGGAGGTGGACCGCGCCGAGGTCCGTGAAAACACAGATCCTCGGACTTATTCAGTGCCACGTCCAGTCCCAGCCGCCGTATCCGACCCACGATTTCAGCAACCCCAGTCGTGACCTTGAGTGTTGCCTCCTGGTGCGTTGCTCCTCGCGCTGTGACAAGGGTATCGTCAGCATAGCAAGTTACGCTGACGCCCTCTGGCAACGCACCCCGCAACACCCAGTCGTATCCGATGTTCCACAGTAGTGGTCCTAGGACCGACCCCTGAGGAACACCGCACGACACATCTCGCCGAGCTGGCCCGAGCCAGCTAGGGTAAGTTCAGATGAGCCCCTGAAATTTTTCTGGTAGTCATAAAATATTCGTGTAGATGGCAGTATTTTACGTTTTAATCCCGCACGAACGAACAGTTTCTATTGTCCCGATTATTTCCTAATAGATGGCAGTATTTTAACATCATATCAGAGTTCATTGGAGAGGAGATTATTATTAGTTATTACCCATATTTGGACTTTTCATTTGTCTTGATAAAATAAAATGTATAGGTAATAAGTACCTACTTACATAATAGAAGGTGGAAGAAGTTCAATAATTTTATGATAAACCCATCGTGTCTGAGCTTGTTGATTTTCTTATTTAAACATATAAGTAGGTACTTACCTATAAATATGATGTAAGTAGGTGGGTATACTACGGTTGTGTATTCCCGTATCAGTATTCGCTTAGCATAATAATATCATCATCATTCATTAAAATCTTATTCAATAACTAGCTGTTGCCCGCAGCTCCGCCTGCGTGTTATAGCTTTTTTGATCACCAGTTACTGATTTATTATGTATAGCTGTTGAGCGATATTGTATCTTAAGATAAAATATTATTGAGCGAAGCTCAATCTTAGGCGACCCATGTATTTCGTATCTCCGCATACTCCTCCTAAACGCCTGAACCGATCTCCTTTAAACTTACCACAGTGATAACGTGTGGCGTGATGGTGGTTTAGAACATAAAAAATTGAAAATCGGACATAACAAAAAAAAATCTCATAAATCGTTGTCCTTCGAAAATTTAACACTTCGCTCAGTTTTTTTGCAACAGCAGCATGCATTGCATACCTAGTAGTATCTTAGCCGTGTGCAGCGCCACTTAGTGAACTCCACTGCGGGTGACGTAACCTACGATAAAATTATAACAGTAATCGGGTCTAGGGACCGAACCGCAAAATTAAGTTTGTTTTTTATTGTATATACTTTTCCGGGATAAAAACCCGGCGTGATGCCCAGGATATTAAAGATTAATTATACCAAGTTTCATCGTAATCGAACCAGTAGTTTTTGCGTGATGCCTTTTTAGGGTTAACTCAAGAAATATTCACTACCTATAAAATTTTATATTATTACCGAATCATTCCCACGTTTGTGGGTACAGTATTTCACCAACAAATTAAAGTCCAGATTAGCGTAGGTGCATGTCACTGGATATCAGAGTTCAAATCCTAGGAAAGTATTTTTTGTGTTTGTTCACAAATTCTTTATTTTCTCAACTGACTTCTAAAAAGGAGGAGGTTCTCAATTTGACTGTTTTTTATTTGACCAGTTTTTTCTTGTTATTTTTTTATTCAAGACAAGTATGTAAGTATTTCATTATTGTTTTATATTAAGTTGCTTCAAAATAAATATAAATAGGTATCAATAGGTTCACAGTTTTTATTTACATTATACGCATTTACAATTAATATTTACATTCATAAAAATCTTAAAACTAAATTAGAAACTAGGTAATATGAAATTAATACTAAATTTTATTTATATTTTTAAAAAAAGTGTAAAAAGTTTGGACCCCGCGGTAGGGTGCCCATCATGGCGGCGCGAGAAAGCCGCCAGCACGTAAGTCTCCCGTTACCTCCCTGAGCAGTTTGGTGAGCTCCTTGAAAAGCGAGTGCGCACCCGGGCCCGATGGGCCCAGTGTCTCGACACCAAATGCGACAAACTCGTATTGAGTGCCGAGACAACTGTACTTGCCCACCTTTGAGCGCTCACGTACCTCGGCCGCCGCGCGACGTTTGGTGGTTGCCGGAAGATAGGTCGCAGCTAGTGTGTCGCGGCACACGTGGCGTCCCGTACTAGTGGGCGACCCATCCTCCATGGTATCATCGACATCCCGTCAGGTCTCTTACCATCGTCCCGTGCAATGTGTTGGGGCTCCAGAATCGCAGGGATGTTTACACTGACGAGACAACGTCGCAGGATGTCGTTGATTGCGGCATGGCGGGACAGGCGGCCAGCACTCGAAGAGCAGGCAAGTCCATGGTGACCTAGGCTATCCACACTCGCTCCACAAGAAGCACAACTATGTTCTACACAAACCTCGGCCCAAAGCCGGAGACCGATGGCGAGTCTGAGAGTGTTGTGTTCAATGAAAGTACCAGTGTTGGGGGATGGGTAGGCATGGAGCCAGTGTCCAGATTCCTGTCTTGACACTGCTTCCAGCCTGGCGCGATTTTTTTTAAGGTGACGAGGTATATTATATCAATAGGTGAAAAGGTGTATCTATATTATTATAATATCCTATTGTGCAAAAATTACGTAACCATAGGGCTTATTCAATATTAATATCAGCGACATCTATCTATAGCAGAAATTTATAGCAGTAGGTACTTATTCTAGCCGACACGTGTACCATGGCGCTGTGCTGATATTTTATTAAAAAAGGTTAAATTAGAGTTATAAAGACCCGAAAACTACTTATCTAATCGTAGAAAAACTTTTTAAATATAGATATAGTTTCCTAGACTAAAACGAAAGATATTGACTTAAATATTATGAACCATTACCCGTAACGCCACCTAGTTTAAAATAATTCAACTAACACGACAGGCCCGAAAATTATGTTCCTGATAGACTACCAGTGCTACAACTAAGAATAGTAGGTAGGTACCTAAGTAACTTAGGTATAGTTCGGATAGGTACTAATTTATCGCTATTGTTATAGTTTAGGTCACGTCCATTTATTTCATAAAAGATTGAAGATTGTTCGCATTACTAAATCATATTTTACCAACTTATCTTCATTAGCGGTTCCAAACTCTTTGAAAGGAGATCACGCATAGGTTGAGAGTAAACAGCCAAAAACTGTGTACTTTGTCGTTTTGATCCACTCTGGTCTCGTTACCATTTGGTTCTTGGCGGATGTTAAATTCTTTGCTCACACTATTGACGTCGTCATGGACTTATTTCAACACGTGACTATTGGGGCAAACTATAGGATTTCTATTTGAGCGGCAAAATTTTATTACTGCCACGTACCCCTCTATCTAGGTTTCTTAGGCTTCAGTGAACAGCCCATGGTCTTCATAGACCTCACTACTTTCACTACTAACACCACGTATGCTTTCGACAGGATCGTCACTCTCACACTCCGTTCAGAGGAAGTATTTTTAAATTATTGAAGAACGCATGCGAGAGGGTCAATAAAAAGCGATGCAAGCTTATCATTAACCAGCTTACACTTGACACGGTACGATTTTAACTTTCGTTGGTAGAGTAGGTATAGTTAGACTTTTGATGCAAATATAGGACATAATTCAGATTTATCATAATAAAATTGACGCGTACATCAATCACGACCTTTTATCTTTGCTTGTTTTCGAAGTTTCAATTTGTTACGAATCGTAAGGGAAAGCGGTCTAAATAGCCGAAGCCCACAGCACAGCGTTACTCGTTTGGAGTGGCTTTCTCGTTCTCAAATCCCACAGAAGGTCTACTCAAGTCTAATCCCTTATTGCTTTTATTGCACATTATTATCTGAGCGTCTCCATCAATCACCATAATGTAAGTAAGGGTGCTAAGGAGCCTTGTCAACATCGCGGCGCTCCCACTGACAGACGGACGGGGCCCTGGCAAATAAACCCCAAGTGCCCATTGCAGAAACGACAATAGACTTACGTGGAACCACTAAATTGACTGACGAAAAGGGGCTTAATAAACACCTTCGTCTTCTCGTTCGGGGATAAATACGTGTCTTGTTGACACTTACACTAAAAAATAAAAATAAACTTGCAGTGACAAAACTTAGGCTTCATAAAGTTGGTAATTCGTTTGTTGGCAAATGTATAAAAATATTTAATAAAATTCCTCAGGATTTAGTTGACATGCCTCTTAATAAGTTTAAAATTGAAGTGAAAAAATATTTGATGAGAAAAGGCTATTATAATGTAGACGGGGGCAAGCCTATTGCCGTCGCCGGGCACATTTGTATTGGGTTATGTCCAAAATGGCCGAATGAATTTAATAAAAAGTAGCAGCTATGTTGCAATATGGAAAAAAAAATTACACCCGTTGTTTCCTTGCGATGACATGTTGATGAAAGGCAACAAAACACGCACGTAAGAACGTGCCAGCCGCTGTGGCACAGCCAATTAAAATCTTATTAAAAAAGAAAATGGATAATCTACCTGAGTTTCTTGCTGGTATTTTCTCAGTAGAACCAACTTACCGAACCAGCAGCGGAAGAATCATTTTCAAATGGTTTATTTATGTACTTAATTTAGTATTTTTATAATACGTAGGTCACACTATAAGTTGTGCGTAACTTAAAAAAACAACATGTTAAAACCAAAATATTATGTTTATTGCTTTTCAAAATACTCTCCTTTACATTTTAAACATTTTTTCATGCGATCGAACCATTTTTTAAAACAGGAGGACCACAGATCTGATGGCATGTATTCTACGTGCTGATTGAACGCTATCACTGCCTCTTCGGAGTTGGTAAAAGTGAAACCTCTCATCAAATCTTTGATTTTGGGGAAAATACAGAAATCACAGGGTCGGGGCTATGCGTAGGATGGGTGACGAGTTGTACTTTTTGGAAGCTAAAAATTACTTTGTTTTGTTGGCCGTGTGTGAAGAAGCGTTGTCATGATGTAGGAGAACGCGGCTTTTGGGTCGTCTTTCGCGAACTTATTCTAACACCCTGGGTAAACAAATGGTAGAATACCACTCGGCATTAACACTCTTTTGATCTTCAAGTAGAATTGTACAGATGGGACCCGTAGCTGAGAAAAAAAACGCGAAAATTTTTTTACCAACGTTTATCGCCTGCGTCACTTTTGTTGACTTGTTCTCATTTTCAAACACCCATTCACAAGATTGCTGTTCTTTTTCGGGTTCAAAACAATAAATCCACGTTACGTCTCCTGTGACAATGTCATAAACAACATTAGAATGTCCGTGGTCGTACTTCAGTAGCATTTGTGATCACCATTCCACGCGAGCCCGCTTCTGCTCCGCTGTCAGTTCATGAGGGATCCAACGACAACAAAGTTTCCAAACTTTCAATTCTTCGTGTAAAATTTTCTGGATTTGACTCATACCAATAGTCGTCGAATTGTCTCATAGGTAATCCGCGGGTTTTCTTCAATTAACCGCTTAACAGTAGCCACATTATTTTCGTTGACGGCAGTTGAAGGCCGCCCTTCACGAAATTCGTCATGTAAAGAAACTCGACCTCTCTCAAATTCAGCAAACCATTGCCTCACGGTGCTCAAACAAGGTGCTTCTCTCCCAAAAGCATTTTGAAGACGAGCGGCACAGTCTTGCGGAGAAAGAGAACTTTTAAAATCATAAAAATTCATCGCTCTAAAATCTTTTCGACTTAATTCCATTTTCGTTGCATACGTAGAACTTTGATGTGTGATAAAAAACAATTGACAAATGATTTCCCACCAATTGTTTTTTTTTATTACTAAGAAGGTTGCAACGTTTCAAAAAATATAACATTAATATTACAACAAATAGCTCCGATTAGCTAGAAGTGCAAAACTTTTAGTGTGCCCCATGTATTGCTGGACAGGAAATTTAGTCAATTATGTTCTGAACAATTTTACTGATTTTCAGCTTGTTGGGACTTTATGCACAATCACTCTTATTTTTTGGTCTAAATTGACCGGACTAATTGTAAAATTTGATGACATTCATATGTGCTCTTTGTGCCTAAACTGAATAAAAGAAATTGATTATTTGACTCTTTGACTTGTACCCAATGCCATGTTGTGAAATTGATTTTACTTTTCATTATAAAATCCATTTCTTTAAGTTAGATATTTATGGCGTCACGGCTTATTTGTAAAGCTAGAAATAATTAAATATTCAGGCAGCGCACATACTATTAAAAATTTGCCTGACTTTATCTCTTTATTTTAGAAAACTGCAGGTACATATTTTGGATAAGCGAATAAACGTTAAATTAATATTATATTTGCGGACTACAGAGATTCTATTTAGTGGTATGTAACATCTGTCCTGGCTGTTGGAATTATGGTTTGAATTACAGAGTGCTTATGGATATGGCAAATGTGTCGGTGTAATAGTGTTGTGTACACTATGGAATACGCAACATATCGATAAAAAATTGAGTGTTATTTCTAAGTAATACAATAGAATCTCACTAATCCGTTATACTTTTGGCTTAACTTGCACTGGCATTAGTTAAAAAAAAACCGACCAAGTGCGTGGGTCACACAAAGAATAGGGTTCCGTAGTCATGTTATTAGCCTATAACTCCTGAACTAACAAAGTTACCTGATCTGTTATAGTTTTTCTTGAAGGTTTAATTACATAGAATCATGATTTTTAAGACTTTTTGAGCCAGCTGTTTAGCTTTTAGATTAAACTTTGCTTAAGGAAGCTTTGTTTTAACGAAAATATGTTGCAGTTGAATGTCTCGAAAACGGATTCTTAAACCAATCATCATCTCAACTTCTAAATATTTTTAAAAGACCTATCGATTTATACACGATGGGGTTGACGGTAGAAAAAAAATCATTTTCAATTTGTGTAGGCAACTCAAAAAAAAATTTTTTCATTATTTTGTTGTAGCCCTTGGTCACCGTTATAAATAATCTAGCTTTAACCGTTTAGGAGGAAAGCCGAGAATGAAACAGACGGACGAACGGTCATGACAAAACTATGTTTCTTTAAGTTAGTTTAGCATTTAAGATATTATATGATATTCATAATCATGAAACAGTTCAGCTTATATAGCAGATTTCCACGGCACCAACCGTTTCTTCTTCCCAATTCCCACTGAAAGTGTTCCAGTTCCATTTTTGATTGACTCATGACTTTTTGATTGACTCATGGACAATTGTAGCTACACATTAGAGAAAGAATGAGAACATGATTTAATGCTAAAATAATAAGTCGTTAAAAAAACAATATTGCAATGCTTATTATATTATAATGCAACAGAAAAAAATAAATTCTGTCTTTATTATTCACAAAAGATCTACTTAATTAACCTTCGAAATAGCGAAAAAAACCCCAGGTTACGTCAGTTTAACCTTAAGAATTCAAAACTACAGAAGAGCCAGAAATTGTAGGAAAAAACACCATGGATATGTTAATATATGCAATAATTCCCGTGGCGATGAATCGAAATTAAATTAATTCGGAATTTCCACGCTGAACCACACGTCATTTTATACGATGCTTTAGACGAATACAGGGGGAGGTTCTTAATTTGACGGTATTTTTATGTTTGTTACTTCAATTAATATACACTCAATTGGGTGA
Source organism: Nudaria mundana (assembly GCA_963556515.1). NCBI lineage: Eukaryota > Metazoa > Arthropoda > Insecta > Lepidoptera > Erebidae > Nudaria > Nudaria mundana. The sequence continues at coordinate 11,510,452 of OY748307.1, read as the reverse complement.
ACCGATTTTGATGATTGTTTTAACTTTAAAACTAAAGAATGAAAGTTCGACTAGCAGCACAATTACTTACAATCCCTTAATACTTACATACATTAAAACCCTCAATTTGTTAATTTCCCTATTATCAACGACGGTAGACATTCTTTTTAGATAACATTTTTGACACATTTAACTATAAAGGTACTTAACAATATTTATTTACAATAATAATTACAATATTACAATATACATATGTAATTATATACTAAAAATATTTACATTACAAAATATCGTTTAAAAAATCCCTCGCGTCACTGCTGACTGGGAAAGTTCCCAGAATGCTGGCTGTGTTGCCAGGTTGGATGGCGATACATATTCTTTGGGCAAGAAAATAGCCAGCCTTCTGGTTCTGAGAAGCATCGAATAAGCGTTTAGCAATGTCTCTATAAAGGCGGCGAGCACTCGGACCCCATGACCCCAGTGTCTCAACCCCAAACGGCTCAAATATGTAATCACCTGCTACGTTAGCAGCGGCACATGCGGATGTGCTTGGAAGGTGTGAAGGTGCTAAGGTGTCAACGCATGTAGCTTTACATAAGTTTGGTTTTAAAAACCATTGTGTCCGAGCAATAAGCGAAGTATATTTGACAAAAATGATAAAGTTTACGAATAATTCCAAATCATTGAAATGTGAAATCGGTAAACTTGTTACAAATACTGTTACGAGCCGGGGTTCTTTGCAATTAAACTGCCGATAAAACTACCACAAAAAACCTTATTTATAACACACACTAATTTAAAATTAACTATAAGCTTCACTTAAATTCACTGAACACTTTTATTCGCACTTGAACTCGCAGGTATAACTCGTATTATCGCTCTCGAAATACTTATCAATAAACTTAAAATGCTCTTTATCGTATTGGCCAGTAACAGTTATTTTATGTTTAGGAATCATTACCATTACAGAAATTTGTTTAACAGCAAACGCCCACGGCTTCGCCTGCTTGACAAATTATATATCTTCCTCAGAACCACTCTATGCATATTGGTGAAAATCGCATCAAAATCCGTTGCGTAGTTTTAAAGATCTATGCTGACATAGGGAGGGGCGGACAGAATTTGCTTTATTTAAATTTGTCTAATCTAATCTAAAATAATCATTCCGAAAACAGGCGGGAACGTATAACATTATACTTCTATTTGACATGGTTTAGCGATATATCGATAATCGTGACGTCATCAGGTGGTCAAGCCCTATCGTAAAAAGACTTCCTTTTATTTTGAGTTATTTTAGATTAATTCTTCATTGTGAATAGAAAATATTACTGCACAATGCAAGGGTATATAGTCAATGTACTATGATTAGAACTTTTTACTTATTTCATAAATACAAGACATAAACAAATATCTGTTAATTTAAGAATTGCTGGAAAATTTTATATTTACCTGTGAAACGTGTAATTATTTGAATTGTCGGCTTTAGTCACATTACAATTACTTATACAACAAGACACCATGGCTCTTAAATACACTTTTATTGAAAACAACACAAGGATTCGCTTATATTTTATAAATCAAATTTTCGCCAGTTTACAAGATAAATGATGTTTTTGTTATTTGGAAAACTACGGAAAATTGTTGGCACTGACACTGACACACATAGATAAAAGTACGTCATCGCCTATCTTTATTACTCATAGGCAATGTTCGAATGATGATGACTTCTCCGGACTTCTCTTTCCCACGCTCTGTAGGTCTATTAAGGGAGCGAAGCGAGCGCCATCCCAAGTCTCTGTTCTAAACGCTAAACTTTTTCTTTTTACAAAATAAATAGTTTCCGTTGACTCTCGTCCGTTGACTGGTTAGTTTATCAGTATCACTCACTGAAGTTATGTCTATTGTGTATATGTATGTCTTTGTGTAGGATTGACGATTCGCTATTTTCCAATCACTAACAGTAATGTTTCATTGTCCAGGCGGCGTGTGCGCTATCTGTCGGCGTGGGCAGCTACAGCGACCCACCAGACATCCAGGGTCTGGCGCACTTCGTCGAGCACATGGTGTTCATGGGCAGCAAAAGGTACCCTGAAGAGAATGCGTTCGATGCGTATGTCAAGGTAAGATGTCTATTATTTATTAGGAACTATAGGTATAGTGAAAGTGAGTTCGCCCGCTGATATGTTACTGGACTAGGTAGAAATCTAGAGTGAGGGTATAAGACTACACGTTTTTTTCCCTTTAACTAACCGTAAAAGAGATTCTCAAGCTTCCATGATTCATGTACACAGGAAACTGGATCAAAACTGTTGCCCTCCTTTCCTATTCACATTTATAAAGATTTAATTTAAGGCACTATAGTGCCTTAAATTAAATCCGTATAGTAATTAATCACTATAGTGATGCATACCTTACGGATAGTCCACGAAGTGGCAGACAGCGTTGTCATTATTTACTTGTTGTAGGGGTGAAATCATCAAAATATTTGTATAACATAAAAATTTAAAGTATGACCACATACCGACTTGGGAGAATCCTTTATCCTGTAATGATATTTGTGAATAAATTAATGGAAATACCATTTTTCCTTACCGCCAGTTTAAATGGATTTTAAATTCCAAAACAATAGAAACATGAATCACATCACGTTTATGTATGACTGATATATATCACTTTAAAAATAAAAGTTGGATGGGAATATGTCATTCAAGACTTGCATAAATAAATGACGTCAATGAGTAGGTCCTAAATTACCAGAGAAGTTAACATTGTGTAATTTTTAAGTAGGTGTTTTGCGCGCCAAGTGGCGATGATCTTTGATCTTTTCGTCTACAGTACATGATTACAAAATTATAGAAAATATCCAACTCCTCAGGAAGGCAATTCCCAAACCGTATTAGTCTCCATTGTTTGAAGTCCTGATACCCATATTGTTCGAGCATCAGAACTTTTTCTGGTGGTAGCATATGAAAGCAGGAAAATACCTTTATTTTGCGATTCAGGAACGCATTCTACTTGATAATACTGTACTAGATAATGAAGTGACTCCTTTCGAAAAAAATTCCAGAAACATTTGGTACACTGACTTTTTTTCCTCGTGTAGAAAAAGGGCGGATCGGATAACGCATCGACCGATTGTGAAGTGACTACGTTCCACTTCGAAATCCAAGAGAAGTATCTACCCCATGCAATGGATATGTTCAGCCAGTTCTTCACCAGTCCACTCATGCTGAAGGAGGCTATGCAGAGAGAACGAGAGGCTATCGAATCTGGTGAGTGCTTCTCTGTTCTTTTCTTTAAGTTTTGTACCTTAGGAATATTTACCTGCATAAGAGTTTACCTCTTTTCCTTTGAGATTACCATAACGAAAACTGGCGTCTTCAGGCTATCTGGATTTGAGCGGCGTTTTAAAAAAATCTATCGGGTTTTCGGAAGCGGAAGAGAATTTATTTTTAGGGTTCCCTACCCAAAGGGTAAAACAAACCCTATAACTAACATTCCGCTGTCCGTCCGTCGGTCCGTTTGTCACCAGGAAAGTTGAATATTTCACAGATAATGTATTTTTTGTTGCCGCTATAACAACAAATACTAAATAACAGCATGTAATAAATATTGAAGGGGGCTCCGATACACTAAAAGTTTTTTTTTTCGTTTTAGTACGGAAACCTTTGTGCGCGAGTCCGACTCGCACTTGGCCGGTTTTTTGAGTTCACATAAAACACAATACAAACAAACCAATACAATGTGTTCATAACAAATTCCATTTATTATTGATGATGGTAATGTAACGTATTGTTTATGTACTTACATAATATACATCTAGGACTAAGATACAATCAGTTGTAGATGTAGATGTATTGTAAAGCGTGAGAACCTTAGTTTATTGCGTAATAATATTTCTAAGGAACGGATGAAATTCGGTTAAATATTATTATGAAAACCTCAGGGTAACTATAGTCTACTACGTATATACCCGGTCGCTGATAACCGGTCTGAACCACTCTGCACGTCAGAACAGTCAAACAGTCGTGAATGACGTAACGTCATTATAGCCTTCCCAGTTTAAATTGTCGTGTGGCATAAAAATTAACTTTAAATTATTGTTTGTAATTATTGTTCTGAGATCTTGTTTTTCAGGTGTTTCAATGTAATTATTTTTGTTAGGCAGCTTATATCAGAGCTACTTAGTAGTCGCCACGAAGAAAACGGGTGACACTCGCCATCTATCTATAGATGGTTGCTTTGAGTTGAAAACATACCGTTTTCTTCTTATTAGTAGTTAATTGTACCACCGAGTTATTAAGGATGGCCCATGCCAAACTCTTGTAATAGGGGCAAGGGCAAGCCTTTCGCTGTCACAATTATACAATTCCAACAACAACATCTCAGCAGTTTGGGATACATGGTGACATTAAGTTGGAATGTCACATTTAGGTGACCTATCTGTAGCTATATCATTCATATAACTGTACTGTACCACAGTAGAGGTTGTCTAATTTACTTTATCGTCTACAAATCAGTGTGTGCACCCCGCCATGAGCACAAACAATCACATGTCACTGACATGTGTATGGTTGTAACCTGAATGGGTATTTAGTATATCCTCGAGAACCTATCCATTGGTGAAAACCGCAGCAAAATCTGTTGCGTAGTTTTAAAGATCTAAGCATACATACAACAGAAGCGACTTTGTTTTATAATATGTATGTAGTAATAGTGATGTGGGGGAAGACTATCAGCTAATTACATGAATAACAAAAAGACATTGAGCAAATATAAGTCTCCATAGGTGGATTTATTGAAGGTTTATTTTATGAAACGTGAGGGACACGTTGCTAAAGCCTATCATATACAAAGTACCTTCACATCTACCTCACCCATAGATAACTCACCGGACGCAAATTCGCATCGTGTGTGTGTAATATGTAGTGAAGTTAAGATCGCAACAGTCTTGCAAAGGTAAGTCAACACTAGCAAGATCGGGTAACGGGTAACCATTTCTTAAACCATAATAGAGTCGTAGGAACGACCCCATTTCTTACCATGGGATTGGGAATCTGTATTAATATACTACCCATTTTTATCTGTCATCGGCTATGTAATATTATATGTAAATTTCAATTTATACATTCTGTTACACTTCAATGGTTGCTTTTAGTTTGAGGAATACTTATAAGTTGTTATAAATCCAATATGACATGTCCAGTACGGTTAACTTAGCAGAGACAGAATAGAAGAAAATATTAACCATTTAACGACAGTTTTATGACCAATATGCTTTTATTGACGTGTAACGATTTCTTGAATGCATTGTTTAACTCATGTATTATATGTTAAAATCATAAATAACCACGTGTCATAAATAGGTATTATTAAACGACTTCAATAATAAGGACGTCCTGATTACTCCTGATCCATCAGAATATCTCTGTCTGGTGCTATGGCGCGGATTGGGCGACATGGTTTTAACTTAGGTACATACTAACAACTTGTGTTTCTTCTACGTAAGTTCTCATTAGCTAAAAGCAAATGAAATCATGGGAATTTATGAGGCATTGTTTTTTAAATATTGTGATAAAGAAATATAAGAACAGTGTTCACGCGGGCTAAATTCTAACGCACAATTCGCCGATGTTTTGTTTGTCGATGATAATTCTGAATGATGACCCACGCTTATATCTAAGTTATAGAACACTCGATTGGCAATTAATAATATATGCTTGTTATTAATAAATAACATTTTATAAAAAATATGTCTCCTAACCTATTACGCTGTCTGTTGTAAGATGTAGTATAGTAGTATTCTCAGTATCGTTGCATGTGAATACAACTGGCTACCTCTGTAGTCCGCTTCGAGTTAGGTAACCCTGACGATCACGGATGTTGGGGCCAACGGCCGCTAAACAGGTGTGCGGTTATTTTTTCTGTGGACAGAAAGAAGTCCAGAGATAAATACCGTATCACGTACTACGTTTTTAGTTTTTTTAAACTAAATAGTCTAGATCTATTGTCCGAGCGACGCTTGTGATGGCTAATACTGCAAGCCTGACATGATAAAAACAAAATAAATACGTAGTTCGAAAGACCGTACCTACTCTGCTGCACTTCCTTCATATAGAAATTATAGCGGTGTCCTAGTTACGAAAGTATAATTATCAACGATGGACGTAACGCGTTTTAATAATAATAACAATGTGTGTGACTGGCGCCGACGGTAACAATACTATGGTTACATAGTATTTGCGATTAGACAATCGTCCACTGTAACCTGCGATTATGATAAATTAAATCAGTTACAACAGTATTGTATTGCTAAGGTTTGGTATTGAAAGGAAATGGAGCGTAATATCGGAAGCAGAACATTATTTTATATGCATAAATGCATTTTACTCAACTGACCCAGTAAGAGGGTTATGTAATTTTTATTGTAAGTGATCAGAATAGTCATCAGAGATTCTATTTTGATGTCTCATGATATTTGTATCGTACCTTATAGTGCCTTAGTTAGGTATTACAAGATTACAATTTTATTATTAGACTAGCTGACGCCCGCGGTGTCGCCAGCTTGACAAATTATATACACAAAAACCTTCCTTGAGAACCACTATATCCAATGGTGAAAACCGCATCAAAATCCGTTGCCTAGTTTTAAAGATCTAAGCATAGGTAAATACGAAACGGAAGCGACTTTGTTTTATACTATGTTGTGATATGTATACCGATATTATTATTATTACCTGCCTATACCTCTAGATACAGTAAGGACATTTTTTCTTATAGAGTTCTCCCTGGCATCACCATCAGACTCGAACCGGAAAGACCAGCTCCTCTCCAGCTTATTCCCTGAAGGGCATCCTGCGAGGACCTTCACATGGGGTAACCTTCGTAGTTTGCGCGATGACATCAATGACGATAAAAAGTTGCACGCGGCTGCGCACAAGTTTAGAAAGAGACACTATAGCGCTCATCGGATGACTGTAGCTGTGCAGGTAATTAGTACGTCCTGAAGACCTTGCATAGCCACCATCGTCTTCAATTGATTGATATATTCAGCCAATGATATCGCAAAAAATGACAAATGGTCACGTGACGTCTGATATTAAGTCGATACACTTTAGTCGACACCACCATGCTCTTTGTACTGCTGTCTTTCATGAACATGATGAAGATTTCTTGCATGAAGATGTGGATTACAAGACAGTCAGTTATTCTGTTCTAAATCTTGGTGAGGTGGCAATATGAGTGGTTTTTGTCCCAAAAGAAAGCTGTATAATATCTAAACCAAAGGGTGCCTTTCGACCAGAGATGTGCTATGCTACGTTGCCATGAATGCGTTGACATCCACCAATCATTTAGTCCACAAGCACATCCTCGCAGCAAAGTAAATAACACATCTCTGAGCGAAAGGCACACGTACTTACTTTAAACACACCCATATGTGCAGTAGGATACAAAACACGAACGATTCATATGGCACCAAAATTTGCCTGCCATTTTCTTATTTATATAGTGTTGACCTTTTTATAAACTTAAAAGTATATGGCAAAGTAGCTCAGTTTCAACATATCCAAGTGGTGCGCTTAGACGTGAGGATGGTTTGACTCCTAATAACCAAAAAGCACTTTCATAAGAATTATTAGTGACTTAAAAAAATTGTTTAACCGATGATATCGCTTTACTATAGTCCGGCAATTTCGTGCGCGACCGTCCCGCGGGGTGACAGACGGTGGCGGGGACGAGGTAGCGCGCCATTCTAGCACACGGCTACACACGAAGAGAAGTGTGCCAGGATAAATCTTGCGATAAGTTGTACTTACTTGTGACGTAATATAGGAGTAAATAAAAAGATAGAACTACTTTTATTGTTTATATTTTTTTATTATGCTTGAGGACAAATTATTAGGAAAACTAAAATTATGATATATTGTTTTATTATAAATCAATTTCCATATCACTTTCATGTTCACTCTCTGTTTGATCTTCTTCATAACTTTCGTCGTCATCATCATCGTCGTTTTCACCCAGTTGAATTATGAATCTAAAAAGACAAAAATGTACTATAGAAATAATAAACAACTTCACGTACAATGACATGATTCCGAGATTATAGCTTGAGCACTCTGCCAAGTTAAAGCAATAATAATCGATTATGTTAATAAACAATAACGTACCTGTCCATTTCATCGTCAAATACTCGATCTGAATTATAATATTCGTCCTCGTTTTTCGCCTTACAAAAAATTGGTACACTTTATGTACAACTTCCTTAACTTGTCTTGAGATAGCCTTACTCATCCTGAGATCTTAATCTCGTGTGCGTCGAACTCAAAGTAGTACGGAATATCAAGCACGTGTTGCCGCTTCGACGGCGCGGCCGAGACTGCCGTATTTGACGCGCAGATGCACGCGTTTCCCTTCCCCGCTGCACCACCCGCTACCCGCTGACATCTTTAGTACCTCGTCCCCGCCACCGTCTGTCACCCCGCAGGACGGTCGCGCACGAGCTTGCCGAACTATAACTTAATGGTATTTTAAATCTGTTGTATAAAACCCAGGCGCGGATGGAGCTATCTGCTCTGGAACAACACGTGGTCGACACGTTTGGCGACATTCCTACGAACAAACTGCCGTCAGATGACTTCAGTAGTTTTAGATTCAGCCCCGACACAGTGACACCAGACTTCCGTAGCATCTACTTCGTAAAGCCTGTTGGAGATACGACTGAGGTAATATTATGTGACTATACTATCAAGTTATGCTGGTAGTTTATATGTTTGTCCTATCACATAGTTTCATCATGATCATCAGCCTATCACTGTCCACTGCTGAACATAGGTCTCTCCGAGAAACTCTACAAGGAGGTTCTCAATTCGACTGTGTTTTTGTATTGTTGTTTAATTTAAAATTTGATTAATGTAAAATTTAAGCTAGCATCTGCTTCCCGAATGGTCCCATTCCGACAGTTATTTGGTTTCATTCCGGTAATTTGAAGTCGGATTTTGTGTCAAATGTGTTTTTTAATAGTTCGTCGGTCCAACTGGGGGGTGGCTGTCGCACACTGCGATTGTCAGTAACATGGTCTTCAGTCGAGAATCCTTATAAACATACAAGCTGTCCCGGCGAACTTCGTACCGCATCAATTTTTCTAATGTTCCGCACAACTTTTTTTTTCTTCCATAAGATCCTTCTCCTGGTAATTACGAACACAACAAAAAAAGAATTAGCGAAATCGGTCCAGCCGTTCACGCGTGATGTCGTGACCAAGGCAAATAGGGATTCATTTTTATTTATAGAAGATATGCAGACTGCTTCGGTGGCATGGTCGGTAGTGCATCCGCTTTCGACGCCGGAGTCTCGGGTTCGATTCCCGGTCGAGACAAACTTTGTGTGAAGACAGATACGTTTGTACCGAAGTCTCGATGTTTCCTATGTATAATAGTATTTCCAAAAAAATTGTATATGTATTTATATCAGTTTATCTAGGACTCATATCACAAGCTCTGCTTAGTTTGAGACTAGATGGCGTTGTGTGAATTGTCCTAACATATTTATATTTATTTATATTATATTTACTTATAGCCTTATTCTTTCAGTATAAATAAATCCAGGGGTAATTTCCAGGTTCATTTGACTTGGTGTATGCGTTCATTAATACAAGAATATGAGTCCAAGCCGCAACAATACATATCTCACTTACTGGGACATGAAGGCAAGGGCAGTCTACTCTCTTACCTCAGGAAAAAGTAAGTGGTACCTATTGATTTTAACTACACTTACACAGTACTTTTTTTGTATTGAATTCCCTTAAGTGACATCGCCTGTCTGATGGAAAGCCAAAGCGACGTCTAGCGATTGGGGCCAATTTCATAGCACTTATTATTATCAGATGTGGTTCTTCGAGTGATGCCTCTTCACCATATAAAATACATATGTATTATGTACTACATTGTACACAACACCAATTACTTTTTTATGATATTATTTCCATCGTTAGGTTGCCAAAGATTGGTGTGCTTCAAGCTGTAATCCTCATATTTGAAATCTCAATGAAAACTAATTTTGAAAACGCTAAAAAATAGTCATGAAATAGTCATAAATAGCCGTACATGTTAAAAAAATAGTCGTATAGTTTCGGCGTTACAGCTATAAGTTAATGAGGATAATCCTCATTAACTTATAGCTGTAACGCCTGAACATCAAGCTGTAATCCTCATCTCTGGTGCAAGCAAACGGTAAAGCCTATCGAATTGGTTTAGGTTCCAAAAAATAGTCATGAAATAGTCATAACGACATGCCAAATCTCAGAAATAGTCCTTAAAAGGTTCCAGAGATATAAAGGTAACCTAATGAGGATTATGGCTTGAACATTTGAAAACTTCAACTTTCTCCGGAACGCCTGCGATTTTCGGTTTAAAGTTTATGCCAAAAAATAGTCGTGAAATAGTCGTATGAACTACTATAAATTTGAGCTGCTTTAATTTGTAAAAAGAAAAGTTTTCGTTTGCCCTACATTTGTATGGAGTACAGTCGTGCACAAAATTGATAACTTCATATGATATTATTGTGAAATATTCCGCTTAATATATAATATACCTACTCGGAAGGCGCCAATAATTCTTAGATATAACATAGAAATGCATAAAGACTGATTAATGCAAATATTTTTTTTCAGCTTATAATCTATATAGAATATGACAGTACTAGTCCACAAGGGTTTCTGACACTGACCATATTGTATTTATTACTAATAATTGTTACTTGTTTATATCTTATAAGTGCTATTTTTTATACATCTATGACATTGCTGTGATTATACCAATGAAACAACTGTATTATTATGATTAAAACTTTTTTGTAGTAGTAAGTTTTTAAGATAATAACAACATATTCTGATTGTTTACACTTTAATAGGTACTTATTTTAATTAGTACTATACTTTTATTCTATATAAGTAATTAAAAGTTTTTGATATTTTTGGTGTCGGATTCGTTTATGGAATTTGTGATTTTAGAAAATGCACTCAACCTATCAGCGCCATCTATTGAAATTTTCTAGAAACAAACTGAATGAACTAATCCCACACCAACACATATTGAAATAACTGTGATAATTGTGATCAAAACTAATTGCTGTGATATAAACATATATGCACTAAGATTTATACAAGTTATGTACGTATTTGCAAGCTTTCGATTGCAATAAATAAGGATACAAATTATAAATGTTTGTTTTTTTTGTTTAATTATAACAGCTGGCATGGAAAACATCTAATTGGATGTAATATTATATATTAAGCGGAATTGTTCACAATAATATCATATCAAGTTACCAATTTTGTACACGACTGTACTCCATACAAATGTAGGGCAAACGAAAACTTTTTTTTTTTCAAATTAAAGCAGCTCAAATTTATAGTAGTTCATACGACTGTGGCGAATACCTTATCTCTGACGTCATTCGTCTAGATACTACAAGAAGGCGCACCCAGAACTTTCGAGTACCTACCATAATATTCCACCAATAGCTAGATGCGCACACGCACTTCAACAAGTAAACAACTCGTAGGTCAACATAAGTATAGGTATTTAAACTTGTTCCTATTGTCTAAGCCACACCTACCTAAACCAGTTTTGTATCATCTGGAATATTCTAGTACTATAGGTACTTGTATCCATTATTATAAAAGCGAATGCATGTCAACAATAAATATTCATTCATCCACATACTGTGTTACTGTAAACGTCCCAATATACCTCCCAACAACCACTACACGACTATTTCACGACAATTTTTTGGCATAAACTTTAAACCGAAAATCACAGGCGTTCCGGAGAAAGTTGAAGTTTTCAAATGTTCAAGCCATAATCCTCATCAGGTTAACTTTATATCTCTGGAACCTTTAAAGGACTATTTCTGAGATTTGGCATGTCGTTGCGACTATTTCATGACTATTTTTTGGAACCTATACCCGATAGGCTTTACCGTTTGCTTGCACCAGAGATGAGGATTACAGCTTGACGTTCAAGCCATATCCTCATTAACTTATAGCTATAACGCCGAAACTATGATACGACTATTTTTTTTACATGTACGACTATTTATGACTATTTCATGACTATTTTTTAGCATTGTCAAAATTCGTTTTCATTGAGATTTCAAATATGAGGATTATAGCTTGAAGCACACAAAGATTGTTCTAAAGCGATAAGGATGCCTATTGTACATTAGGTATATTGAATACATGTGTTATCTCTGTTTTTGTGTACAATATAAATTTATAATTTTATTTGTTTATAATTATGTAAATTAATGAATTCTCGTTACAGGGTGTGGGCACTGGGCATCTATACGGGTAATTCCGAAAGTGGTATAGACTATACATCTATATACAGTTTGTTTTCGACACAAGTGGTGCTCACTAAACAAGGACTTGAACATATTGATGAGGTAAATGTTCATCTCTAACTTTAAATAACGCTACTTATAATCTACATTACTATTATAAAGAGGAAAGATTTGTATTTTCTTGTGTATGTTTGTAATGAATAAAATCACAAAAACTACTGTACCGATTTCAAAAATTCTTTCACCATTGGAAAGCTACATTCACCCTGAGTAACATAGGCTACTTTTATCCTGGTAATGTGTTCCCACGGGAACCGGAAACGAGTAAACTAAATCACGCGGGCGGAGCTGCTGCGATCAGCTAGTATTAAATAAGGCTACTTTTATTCTAAGAAAGGGAATTGAATCTGCGACCGGGGCCGCGTGCATTAGCTAGTAATCTATGCTAATATGTTGAAGAGGTAATACTATAAATAGTAGGCTAATATTATAAATAGTACACTTGGCTCAATCTTCTAAAAGTGCGGTAGGCAGAGAAAACAGAGGTTTGAAATTCTTAATTTAATAAAGGTAATTTTAATTACAGGTACTGGAAGCCATATTTTCTTACATAAATATGTTAAAACAAATTGGACCTGTTGAAAGAATATACGAGGAAATTAAAGTAAGTTAATTATTTATACTTGTGATTGTATTGTCTGCAATTAAGTTTACTAACTATTTCACTAAATTTCAATTATTAATGGATAGGTACAAGTGGCTAAGTGCTTCACAATTTTATTACCTAGTTTTTTTTTTTGGGACAAGCGCCTGAGCTATGTTAAGCAGGTGTATCGGCTGGCATATGAGGGAACATTTCTACAAAAGATCATCAGAGACTACCATTTTTTTTACGGGCTCATTAGGGACCCACCAAGATATGTAAGGCCACGATTTTACGTTGTTTTTGTATTGAATCTTGCATCTATAGTATATGATCGAAAGGCCCATTCAAACTTGACCTGAAAGTGGTTCTCTTCCCATTGAAGCTACGAGACTTTGACACACAAAGTTCGTCACATAGTAAGCTCGCCCCCTACTACAACTGTAAGGTACATAAAACCTTTATGATGGGTTTTCATAAACTGACAACTGTCTAGAAAAATATGTAAAGGAAAATATGTATGATTTAGTCAAATAATTTAAATAATGGTTAGATTGTGTTTACTTGGATATACAGGGTGTCCCAGAAGTCGACGTCAAGCCGGAATCGGGTAACAGGCTAGGTCATAACAGTTGTCAGAAAAATATAAAAAAAATCTAGGTCTTGTATTTTAAAAATTATAGACGTTCAAAAAATGTAGAGAAAATCTACGCCTTGTGAATGTTTTTTCATTCCTGATGCTACAGATATGTACTTTTTTGTTTTGTTTTTTCTCTAATGTAACCCTGAATACTTTTTCTTTAAAGTCTAAACTGAAATTTAAACTCAATTTCTCTAGCTCGGAAGTAAAATGCCACCGTTTATCAAACCATAAATTCAAAATAAATACTTAGCTCAGTTTTAACTGGCCACACTGAAAAAAAAATGTACTAGGTGAATTAGGCAAGTAACTTTAAAAGTTAGCGCGTTTAATAAGGATTCTAAAACTGTAAAACACTCACTAGTTTATTTCTCGCATTGCGGCCATTTTTTTAATTTTCGAAAAAAAAAACGGTTTTTTAAGTGTTTTATTACTTTACTTAGAAGTTATTCTGATGTACCTGTGGCTTTCCACAAGGCCGTAACTCTTAATATTATAGCTAGAGGAGTACCAATAGACTGATTTGATCAGTATGAGCGAGACAGATAGCTACTATTATTTGATTGAGATAGAGATATCTAATTAAAATGTGATAGTTGTTACTGACGTTATTAAATAAAGCAACAATAATTGAAAAACTTTGATTTATTAAAATTACAACAGATGTCATGTACAAGTCTAAACTGAAATTTAAAGTCAATTTGACGAGTTGCGGCAACGATTAACGGAAGCAGCTGAATTTGTTAAGAACGGAAGATTCGCCCGTCAGATATCGCGATCTTTAAGAAGATATCGAGCTTGCATTACGATTGAAGGAAGGCAGTTTGAACATCTGTTGTAATTTATTAAATCAAAGTTTTTCAATTATTGTTGCTTTATTTAATAACGTCAGTAACAACTATCATATTTTAATTAGATATCTCTATCTCAATCAAATAATAGTAGCTATCTGTCTCGCTCACACTGATCAAATCAGTCTATTGGTACTCCTCTAGCTATAATATTAAGAGTTACGGCCTTGTGGAAAGCCACAGGTACATCAGAATAACTTCTAAGTAAAGTAATAAAACACTTAAAAAAAGTGTGTGTGTCAGCTCCGACGCACGACTGGAGTTTACTCCTTAAGTACGAGTATCTAACCATAACAAATTAGAAAGTTGCGCACTAGAGGTGCGCACCAAAAACGTGACACGATTTTCGTTACTTGTTAGTAGGTTTTACCCCTCGGATTTTTCTCATACCGGGCGCCTTATATATGAAAATCGATTCTTAAGGAGTAAACTCCAAAAAAACTGTTTTTTTTTTCGAAAATAAAAAAAATGGCCGCAATGCGAGAAATAAACTCGTGAGTGTTTTACAGTTTTAGAATGCTTATTAAACGCGCTAACTTTTAAAGTTACTTGCCTAACTCACCTAGTATATTTTTGGAGTTTACTCCTTAAGAATCGATTTTCATATATAAGGCGCCCGGTATGAGAAAAATCCGAGGGGTAAAACCTACTAACAAGTAACGAAAATCGTGTCACGTTTTTGGTGCGCACCTCTAGTGCGCAACTTTCTAATTTGGTATGGTTATCTAACCATACCAAATTAGAAAGTACTACTACCTCGTACTTAAGGAGTAAAACTCCAGTCGTGCGTCGGAGCTGACACACTTTTTTTTTTCTGTGTGGGCAGTTAAAACTGAGCTAAGTATTTATTTTGAATTTTTGGTTGGGCAAACGGTGACATTTTACTTCCCAGCTAGAGAAATTGAGTTTAAATTTCAGTTTAGACTTTAAAGAAAAAGTATTCAGGGTTACATTAGAGAAAAAACAAAACAAAAAAGTACATATCTGTAGCATCAGGAATGAAAAAACATTCACAAGGCGTAGATTTTCTCTACATTTTTTGAACGTCTATAATTTTTAAAATACAAGACCTAGATTTTTTTTATATTTTTCTGACAACTGTTATGACCTAGCCTGTTACCTGATTCCGGCTTGACGTCGACTTCTGGGACATCCTGTATAGTGTTCATTAACCATCAGGATCGTCGTATAAGTTGACATATACAGGGTGTTACGAAAGGGTTATATCAACCCGAAGCCAGCATCATCAGCTGGTCGTGCATTATTTGTACCTATTATTTGTACCTATTTTAATGTCGGTGACCGAAGCAGCTGATTTTAGCTAGTGTTGTTTAAACAAGTGTGGTTTGGTAATAATGTTTTTTTATGAACTTTTTTCTTCTTCTTTGACGGTCGCCATATATCGAAACGGGTTCTGGTCGACCAGCTGACGGTGCTGGCTTCGGGTTGATATAACCCTTACGTAACACCCGGTATTTATAACTTTTGGTTACGATCTTACCAAATGGCTAGGTAAGTGGGGAGCACGTCGTTTGGTGAATGGTGAACGCTGATATGTCGGAAGATGTCCATCCTTAACCTACAACTGAGTCGCAAGTCTCAGTCGCCTGCGATGTATTCCCCACTTCATCACATAAGTGCTTAGTATTACACCTCGCGAGTTCTAGTATTTGGCAGAAATGACACCATCCCTTAAACAACAATAGTATAAAGAAAATAATATAATAGTGGGCGTATAACATTTTTGTGCCTACCCCTTACGAAAAACAGGCGTAATTATGCATAGTAGCCTTTGGACCACTTATACCCTTAAGTCATACAACGCACTGTGTGTGCAATATAATAACATCTTCAGGGGGTCCCCCCTGTCTTCGGTGGGTGCTGGTGGGGCTTCCCCGCTATTGTAGTGTGTCAGAAATGTTTGCCGCTACAAGAACAGATGATTTCTATACTTATGCGCAAGAAAGTGGCATCGCTCTGGTGCACAGATGGTGGATGGAGCAGTCTTTGGTCGGCTCACAAAGTTGCACATGTTGCACGGGACTTAGTGAATGGATCATTACCTTATTTATTATTATATTTTATTGGATTTTATGTATTTTTTATTTTATTATTCTAAAAGACTTACATAGTTGTCTGAATTAATAAATGAATTGAATTGAATATACGACGATGATCAATAATTCCAGACAACCGAAGAGACAAGCTTTAGGTTCGAGGAGCAGTCTGTGCCGTCTGACTACGTTGAGTTGCTCGCTGAGAACATGCATTTCTATCCGCCGCAACATTACATCACTGGCAATAGACTCTACTATAAATATGACCCCAAGGTTCGTACATTATCTACATCTAAGTCAAAAATATTTAAAGTCAGTTTAATGTTATTTAATGTCAGTGATTTAACATTTAATGCTAGATTCGCAAGGCAACTTGACTGGCGATAAAACCTCATGGCCACTCTTTTCCAGTAGAAAAGAAATTCTTCTATCTAGAAAATTGAGTTATCTATTTGGTATTATACGAGGAAGGATTGAAAAGTAGTCGGCCTAACACTCCATTTAGTTCTAAAAATCAAATCTACCTACATTATTTAGTTCAGTTCAAACCTGTTAATTGTGTGAAGTTTAAAACGTGTGCGATAATTAGTTTTAATTTTATAAATTTATTAACAAAGCAATCTGACACCATTTCCGCAAATGGAGCAAATCGAGCAGCGTGCCGTCATTGAGTACCTCCATAAGAAGGGACTGTCATCAAAAGCCATCCATGATGATATGGTCAGTACATTAGGGGATTGCGCTCTTTCATATTCATCCGTCAAAAAATGGATAGCAGAATTCAAGCGTGGTAGAGAGAGTGTGAAAGACGAACCCCGCTTTGGAATGCCTTCGACGTCTACTACTGACGAAAATGTTAAAAAAATACTCGACTTAATTATGGGAGACCGCAGATTGAAAATTATAGAGATAGCTGAGATTATAGGCATTTCTTATGAACGTACTCAAAACATAATAGTCAACGTGTTGGGTTTCCACAAGGTGTCTGCAAGGTGGGTTCCGCGACTGCTTTCAGTTGAGCAAAAAAGGATGCGATTGACTATTGCACGCGACTGTTTGGAGTTATTTGAAACTGATGAATGTGATTTTTTTGAATCGTTTTGTTACTATGGACGAAACATGGGTTCATTACTGTACACCGGAAACAAAACAACAATCAAAACAGTGGAAAAGACCTGGTTCACCACCCCCCCAAAAAGGTTAAGTCGATTTTGTCGGCAAGTAAGGTGATGGCTTCAGTATTCTGGGACTCGAAGGGTGTGATTATGGTTGATTATCTTGAAATGGGTCAGACTATAAATTCTGATTATTACTGCACCTTACTACGTCGTTTACGAGAGTAAATAAAAGAAAAACGTCCAGGAATGATCAGAAGAAAAGTCCTGTTTCATCAAGATAACGCTCGTGTTCACACGTCTGTCCAATCAATGGCAGAAATTCACAACTGTGGCTTTGAACTGTTACCGCATCCACCTTATTCACCTGATCTGGCACCGTCAGACTTTTTTCTGTTCCCTAACCTAAAAAAGCACTTGGGAGGTCAAAGATTTTTGACAAATGACGAGGTCAAAGCAGCAGTAGACGCATATTTTGACTCTAAGGAAGAATCTTTTTTTTTTCAACGGGCTAAATGCTTGGAAGGGAAGATGGCAAAAGTGCATTGAACTTGATGGTGATTACGTTGAAAAATAAAAATATATTTAATTTATTATGTATTTATTGGATGGGGATGCCAAGGGATGTCCTACGATGACACAGAGGAGTTAATATATGTTTTAAAATAAATAGTGATAAGTTGAATAATTAAGACATAGGTACCTAATATAGTTATCAATATTGAGCCACTTTGGCATTGTACTAGCTCGTATTATATAATATGAATAACCTACCCATGTAATATAATGCTGATTATTGTTAGATTTTGACTTAAATGCAATTGGCGCCAGAAGCACAGGACTACCTAGTTCAGGCGCAAATTACGTTTATAAGACTACCTATTTATAAGACATTTACATATAAGTAAATAGGTATTATTATACCTACATACTTTAGTTACTGATGCACTAACTATAATTTAATAGCGCACAATTAAAATTAAGACTGTAAAATTTTATTGTACAATTATTTTTAAGAAAATTAATTTATTATTATTATTATTTTCTTGGTTAGGCCGATTACTTGTCAATCCACCCTCGTATATCGAAACTATTTTTTTTTGTCTAACTGTGTCTTCCGGTTAATCTCTGTAATGGCCGCACTGATTTTCTAGCTGATGTTATATATAAGAAGTAACTTTGGGAACTTATAGAAAAGAAACATCTCAAAAAAAAAACTTACCTATTATTATAGTAGATATAATAGGGAATGCCACATTGCAAAGGTTAAGCGACATCTAGTAAGGCCGGTCTTAGGATGGGTGACCATTTCTTAAGACACAGACCCCTCCGTGTCTCGGAGAGCACGTTAAGCCGTCGGTCCCGGTTGTCATACGAACATCTAGTGCAGTCGTTAGGGGTAGTTCGAGGTCTAAATCAAAATTCCGACCGGTCTAACTACAGAACTTCGATATCGCCCATGGGTTGTGGATTTCAGATGGCTGTCGCTTCACGGAAAATATCGAATTCAGCCGAATCACAGTTAGACCGGAAAGCCGGCCCCAACCGAGTTGGGAAAAGGCTCGATGAATGATGATGACTAGGGAATGCCGCGGCTTCGTCCACGTATCTGAGCATTTTAATACAATAGTGTATATCTTATTTATAGGGTATAACAGAGTTATTGGAGTGTATGCGAGCAGATACTGTGAATATAATGATATTATCCAACCAACATACAGCACCTATTGAATACGACTCCAGGGAGAAATGGTTCGGTACCGAGTATATGAAAAAAGGTATGTCATTTTATCATGTTCATCTCTGCCCATTTGACGACCCCTACTGGGCATAGGATCTGATCTGATCTGAGGATATGATCTTGCTACATCATACAAAGTCTTTTAATACATAGACACGAAGAGTAGAACTGAAAAATTGCTCACGTCGTTATTGCTAATTGGCAACAACTAATTTTTTCAATTCTTAATTTTATAATATAATAAAATTATATTTAATTTTATAATATTTATTACGTAATTTAATGTCTACTATATTTCATAATTTTCCACTTTTTTGACTGCGGTTACGTCACCTCAATTTTTATTTGATACTGCCAGTCTATAGGTTGGAGATCTATGTATAACCTAAATTTGTTCACAGATATCCCTACCGAGTGGATGAACCGATGGATGAACGCGGAACCATACTCACAATTCCACCTTCCCGATAAAAACATATATCTAACTACAAACTTCG
The DNA here is from genome assembly GCA_963556515.1 of Nudaria mundana. Lineage (NCBI taxonomy): Eukaryota > Metazoa > Arthropoda > Insecta > Lepidoptera > Erebidae > Nudaria > Nudaria mundana. The sequence continues at coordinate 11,490,584 of OY748307.1, read as the reverse complement.
ACTTAGTACCACCGGATCCTGTATACGAGCAGGTTTCCGAAGAGATAAATGTAGATTTGAGCAGTAGTTCTATGAATGATATGTATAAGAATATGAACAGTGCTAAGAAGAAAGTTAGGGAATTGAAACATGGCGATTTGATTGCTACTGTTAATAATTTTAGGTGAGATAATAATAATAAATAATAAATATGTTAGGACAATTCACACAACGCTATTTAGTCTCAAACTAAACAGAGCTTGTGATATGAGGACTAGATAATCTGATATAAACACTTATATAAGTACATCCTTTTTTGTAAATACATACATATTAAAAAACAATGGTAAGTAAAAAATTTTTTAAGAAAAAACTTTTTAGCATTAATTAATAGCATTAATTTTTCGCAGAATCAAAAGGACAACAAAACGTCGACAATTGTTTCGCCTCTAAACGAGGCATTATCAAGACTGTCTCAGAGAGAACAGCCCTGCAGCAGCTGCAGCTGTTCTCTCTGAGACAGTCTTGATAATGCCTCGTTTAGAGGCGAAACAATTGTCGACGTTTTGTTGTCCTTTTGATTCTGCGAAAAATTAATGCTATTAATTAATGCTAAAAAGTTTTTTCTTAAAAAATTTTTTACTTACCATTGTTTTGTCATGGATTTTCGCCAAGTAACGCCTGTTTCTATCCAATATTTGAACATACATATTATATAGGAAACATCCAGAATTCGGTACAAACGTATCTGTCTTCACACAAAGTTTGTCCCTACCGGGAATCGAACCCGAGACTCCGGCGTCGAAATCCGATGCACTACCGACCACGCCACCTAAGCAGTCAGATTTAAAAAATGTCTAATGAATAATGCGTATTTTTCATTAGACCTTCTTCTCGGATGTGTGGTAATCGAGTGGGCCGATTTCTTGACTTTTATTAAGTGTGTATTAACCGCACCTATTTTGAATAAAAATATTTGGAGTTTGATAGTTAATGTTACATTGTGATGCTCGGTCAAACACACTATGGTATACCGGAGAGATTACCTGTCCAGGTAAAACGGTACCTTGTGTGGAAGGGTCGGTGTGGTATTCAGTTCAATTTTGATGTGATGGCTGGATATAAAATATTGATATTCGAATCTGCTCGGGTCCTTCACATGTAGTCAAACCTTACCACAAACACTCAGGTTGGCCTCCGGTTAGACCTCTCTCGTAAACCGTAACATGTATGGCCGGCAGTAGAAATAATTGACCTCCTCACTCGCTACTTTTATTTTAAAATTTATTAAGGAAACCTTTTTTTAGATGGTGAAACAGTTGTACAGGGGGATACATATATTTAATATACTTTTATTTTATTATTCCAGACTAGACCAACCGAATCTACTTCGCAAGAACCGTAACTTGGAGTTATGGTACAAGCCAGACTTCAAGTTCCGTTTCCCCACCGCCCTGCTGTATTTCTACTTCATCACGCCACTCAGTCTGAAATCACCTAGAGAGTGAGTACCATATACCAAACATACGTACATACATATTGTCACACCTCTTTCCCATGGAGATATGCAGAGACTATGGAATTCCACTTGCTACGATCCTGGCATACTTCTTTCGCTTCTTCCACTTTCATAACTATCTTCATGCACGCTTTCCGGTTCTGGGTACTCTTGACCTGGCCTTTGGTAAAAACATATCCGATTTTGTCGAATTACGTTCGCCTAGGTCGACCCTTACCTGCTTGTCCATTCACACCCGCCTTATGTATCTGTTTTGTCAATCTGCTTTCATACATCCTTTCTACGTGCCCGATCCATTTAATCATCCCGTTTTCTATCTTACTACATCTTCTGACACACCGCAACGTTCTCGTATCACGCTGTTCCTTACTTTATCAACCAATGTCACCCCAGTCATCTACCATAAGCTCACGATGGCCTTATTATCTGCCCAAATAACCACAATCCCAACTCCATACTCAGTGAGATCTTGTATGCTAAGTAGAAACTTCATTGAATACCTTTTTTGGGGACAACTTGTTCCGAGAAATTTTGAACTTTTATAAAATAACGTAGGTCTGGTAGTTGTAGGCTCTTACTCTATTCCACTTCCGATCCCGAACAACGCGTGCCGGGCATAGATGCCACTCCCACACAGTGGATAGCCTGGAACGCCCTGCCTGTGCACGTGTTTCCTCCCACATATAATCCTGGGTTCTTAAAAGCGGAGCGTGAAGAGGCACATCAGTCGGTCGTCAAGTTGAGGGCCACTCTCTATAGTATTGTGCGCTGTGAGAGTGGCCCACAATCGCTAGACGTGCGTCGTCACGACTTACCACCAAGCGGGCGGCGTCAATTTGGTAAACCCAATATACAGGGTGTTACGAAAGGGTTATATCAACCCGAAGCCAGCATCATCAGCTGGTCGACCATAACCCATTTCGATATATGGCGACCGCAAAAGAAGAAAAAAGAAGTTCATCAAAATATTTAAAAATATATTTCAAATCAAAACAAACGTGTCCCAACGCTACGGCTTGACGTAGCTACAACTAGACAATGAGCGCATGGTACGTATGTAAGTACAATGCCCTTGGCGGTGGCGCGGGCGTCGCGGCGGTGTGGGCGTCCTTAAAGGATTATTTGTGTTAATGTAAATAAAATTTTGACCAACACATAGTTATGTTTCCCCAGATCCTCGTCCGTGGTTCGACAGGTGCACCACATGCAAGTGATAGTAAAATCTCTGTCCCTAATTTTAGAAAAATCTTACCTGTTTACAGGAAAGGTTAATAATTTCTTGTGTAACAGTGCTAAATGCGGCTTCGACTCGACTGCGTACACAGTATTTTTAGGTATCAAAACTCACGGTAGGTACAACTCCCGGGCAGCGCTCAAATTGCCTTCTGATGCTCTTACACAAAGCATCATCTCGTAATACTCTTCGTTACTCAGAGCCATTACTACACAACACAATCACTATCACACACAACTTAACACAACTCACAAATTAACACACTAAACAACTATTTAGCTACCTCACTGCACAAAGCAAAGAAAGCAACTGAAGTGACCTGTGACCTCGCTAAATGATTTTAAATAAAATTCTAGGAAACTTCAAACGCCGACCGACGCCGACCGAGCGCTTCGTACGGCATCGCTTGAAGCGAAACAGATACAAAATGTTCCTACCAGGAGTGAGACGGAAGGCTTTTCACAGGCGCGCATTATTTGTACCTATTTTGATGTCGATGACCGAAGCAGCTGATTTTAGTTCTAGTGTTGTTAAACAAGTGTGTATTTTATTCGGTAATAATGGTTTTTTTATGAACTTTTTTTTCTTCTGTGGCGGTCGCTACATATCGAAACGGGTTCTGGTCGACCAGCTGATTGGTTGGTGCTGGTTTCGGGTTGATATAAAACCCTTACGTAACACCCGGTATATAAAAAAAAAAATTAGTGTATGTTCTCACTATTTCATTATATGTAAATGTACACTGAATTAAAGAGTTAAGTATGCAGTACACACTCCCTAAGAAACGCACATACATGTACTGACTGACTGCGTAGATGTTTTTGTTTGTACAGTGGCAGAATTTACTAGGGTTGCCTGCATTATTTGTGAAGGCAGCACGCAGTAATGTTGTAAAATAAATACTACATAATTTTGATTAATTTTTTTTAGTTTCTTTTTATTTTGTTTTGTTTTATTGTGTTTTTATTTTTATAAGTTTGTATCAAGTTTCCCTGTAACAAAGTCTTGGCAAATGCTGTTAATTGTTATAGTTGTATAAAATAAATAAATAAATAAATGTAAAAAGACCCTTCCCCGAAGATGTAAGATTACAGAGATCTTCAGCTCTACCTGACCGTATGTAGTCTGAAGGTAACATCGCAACAGTTGGCCTAGATAGTCTGCGACATACTAAAACGGGAATGAACTGATGCGATTGCATCGTGTATGTGCTTCAATCCGTTCACACCAAACTGCCACAGTTTTATCTGATCCGATCCACATCTCAATGTATTATGGGCTTTAGAGTTTGGGCCTCTAAGATCTTAATCGGTAATCTCAAAATGGTGTGGTGATTCTGATTAATATACCCATTACGTAACACCGTAACCTGTATATTAAACGCTCAATTCAATATATTACAGGTCATGTTTATTAGATCTGTGGACAGACGTGTTACATCAGGGACTCAAGGTGAGGAACAATTATTTATTTATTTCTTTACAAGCTTTTTTTTTATTTATTTATCACCACTTTTACAACATCTTTACAGTCTTAATTTAAGCATGTTTAATAAAATACAATTTAATAAAATCAAATAAAATTCAATATAATCAAATACAATCAAATTAAGTCAAATCTGCTTTGTGCAAAGCTGATTATTGCGACTCCGCTCAATAGTTTTTTCATTCCCGAGGGAACAGATTAACTGGACAAAAGTAGCTGCATATTAGTGAAACAATTTTCTTAATTGATTCAGTAGATACGGAACCTATTTAATTCAAACAAACACACAATCAAATCTTTCCTCTTTATAATATTAGTACAGATTACGCCAGTGAAATCTTTTTCAACAGCTGGATTTCTTTATATATGACTAGCTGTCCTGGCGAACTTGTAACGCATTTTTTGTTTCATAAGAACCTTCTCCTGATAGTAACAAACTCAACAAAAAAACAATTAGCGAAATCGGTCCAGCCGTCCACGCGTGATGTCGTGACCAAGGAAAATAGAGATTCATTTTTATGTAGGTATCTATATATTTAATACGACAATTTGTCTGTCTGTCTGTCCGTCCGTCGCGTTTTTCAATTTACATACATTTGCATGAAATGTTAAATTTCTTTATTTAATTTTTTATTTTTTATTTGAGGCGATATAAAGTTCGTCGGGATAACTAGTAAAAAATAATATATATATAGTTACCTATAAAAATATAAAAAAAAATATATAAATATGTATATATAAAATACATTAAATAAAAAATATGTATATATGCATAAAATATATTTTAAAAAAAGAATATTTTAATATTTCATGCAAATGTAGGTAAATTGAAAAATAACATATTACGCATAGGTACATACATACAGACATACATATACGAATATACACATACGCACATACACACCCATACATACTCTTATCTAAATACTTAGTAACTAGGTTCTGGGTGCAAAGGGGCCCTTCTTACATCTATCGGGCCCCAGCGACCTCACCTGCTAGTGGCGCACCTGCTGATTAACGGACGAGGTTCGTATATTACGGTACCCATGTGGTGGCTTCGGCCCCTACGTGGATACCAGGTGGTACAACAGTGTTGGTCCGGGGGGGTACCACCGTGCAGCTGTGGTAAAGCCCCCCAAGTAACCCAGCCCAGGCTGGGTTGCGTTAGGGGTTCAGCAGCTGCACTGCCGGGCCCAGGACGATGTATGGTGCGGCAGGCAGGGGTCCAGTGGGGGCGAAGCGGAGTCTAGTGTGGGTGGTGTGGGTCGATTCACCGGCCAGGGAGACCCTTAGCAACGGCGTTGCCGCGGCCGCCCGCAACATAGTCATGGGGCCCGCCTGGGACCAACCACCCCAGGAGGCTGCCCTACATGTTGCGCATAATCCTGATGTGGGGTCGCCGCTCCGGGTGGTAACCGGTGTGGGGTAGCGGCGGCCTTGCATCAGGGGGGTTTGGGAGCCCTTCCGTCCGGCGTGTCGGCTCCGACCTAGCCACACGGTTCTAGACGAAGCTAGCCTCTGCACTTTGTCACTTACTGCCGCACCAAATGACGCCCTGTCTTCACGCTTCCCTATATCTCATCATGACAGTGCAAAAAAGTTATAAACGGTACACAGCGGCCTCTAGAAACCCCACAAAGTCGATTCCTTTTGAGGTGGAGTTCGCGAATATCCGCGGATTCCATGCGAACCTCGATACCGTCCACCATCACCTAGAGACGGCACGGCCTTCTGTGATGTTTGTAGGAAAAAGTGGCCTTAGGGAGGAAACATAGCCTTCTCCTAATAGCCGTGCCCAGATGGAGTTGTAGTGGACTGTATTATGATGTAGATAGGGGCAGATCCAGTGAAACAACAGCGTACAACTTTCACACGTCTATATTGAACCACGTACACGAGAGAAGAGAGAACGGATACATATTTCTGCAGTGTTGCCACCACATACGTTCTTATGTACTAACACCGATATGGCTAAAGGTCAATTTGACCATACCGTTGCTAAATTACATGTTGGTTTCCCAACATACTGCCCAACTGAGAAGAATGCTATTCGAGTTATACAAAAAAACAAATGTATTGATCAAAGCCGAACAAAATTCTTAACATAAAGCAATCGCTATACATAGAGAAATAGTGGGCATAGAATATACATATGAAAACAAATTGTTTTACATAATGTGGAATTTACAATAGAAAACAAAATAAGCCTAGTACCTTGAACATTAGCTTACTATAGTTATGTTAAGTATATTCTAGAGTAACATGAAACATATATTAACCAAACAATTTTTGATGTTGCTTAGATAAATTGAATGTTGTAAGTAGCAAAACGATCTTAAACTTAAAACAATACATAATATGGATGCATGTAAATTAAACCTGACTATCATGGTCTACAGGCAATACACATATTTTTACAATTGAACGCTTATGGACGGAGCCATTAGCAGTTTTTACCTCAACTACTCTAACCTTGTTATCGGAGCCAGGGTACACCCGAACGACTCTGGCCATGGGCCAGTACATAGGTGCAGTATTATCGTCCTTCAATATGACCAGCGAGCCTACTTTTACATTAGGTTGTGGATCTCTCCACTTTGGACGTGACTGTAACATATTCAAATAATTTTTACTCCAAACCTTCCAAAATGAATTTTTTATATTAGTACATAATTTCCAAAATTTTAAATTGCTTGTATGTGCATCAGGAAAATTAGGTTCTGGGTAACTATTCAAAGCAGTGCCTATAATAAAATGGCCTGGTGTCAGACAAGAAAAATCATTTGCATCTGAGGACAAGGGCATCAATGGTCGGCTATTTAAAACAGACTCTATTTGACATATTACAGTATTTAGCTCTTCATAGGTCAACAAGGCTTTCTGAACTACTCTTTTCAAATGGAATTTCATACTTTTCACTCCAGCTTCTGCTAATCCAGCAAATGTAGGTGAATAACATGGCAAAAAGTGAAAATTAATATTATTCTGAGATGTAAAAGTATGAACCTCCTCTTGTGTTCCTTAGAACTTTGTAATTTATACAAATCATGTAATTGACTGCGTGCACACTTAAAGGTTGAGGCGTTATCACAATAAATGTCAGTGGGCAAGTCTCTGCGTGCTATAAATCTTTTTAGACAAGCTAAGAATGTGTCTGTTTTCAAGTCAGACGTTAATTCTAAATGTATTGCCTTGGTGACAAAACACACAAACACACAAACATATGCCTTCGTTTCCAAGGCCTTTCTAATTCTACTTTGCCTTATCAAAATTGGACCAACAAAATCCATAGCAATTTTTTCATAAGGACGACATACATTTATTCTATCGTGGGGAAGAGAGCCCATTAGCTGTTTGTTTGCAGTGCCTTTCAACTTAAAACATGTTATACATTTATGCACTACCTTTTTAATCTCTCTCATGCCATGAACAATCCAAAATTTTTGATTTATCGTTGACAGAAGTAACCTAGGGCCTGCATTTAGGTTCTTTATATGCTCTCTTTCAATGATTAATCTAGTTAAATATGAATCTCGAGGCAGAATTACAGGATGTTTTTGAGAAAATGGTACAGATGAATTTTCCAACCGACCACCTACCCTAAGCAGCCCTCTGTCATCAACAAATGGGGACAATGGCTTTAAGTTACCTTTAACAATTTTATTCTTACATTTTAAATCATTAATGTCATTTTTGAAATGAACTTGTTGCTCATACTTAACAATTAGTAACAGAGCATCATTTAATTCCTGAGTTGTTAAATACCCATTTTGGATACTCTTGCTATTTGCATTCTGAATAAAACGTTTTATGTATGCTAAGATTCGCTGCATTTTTGTAATATTAGAATATTTTTTAAGAAAGTCTAAACAAATAATATTTTCCATAGAAACCGTACAGAGCATTGCACTTGACAATGCAGAGTCAACCTTAGCCTCCGGTAGGTTGCAAGGGATGGGAAGTTTAGGGGCATTACCTGGATTATATTCACAGGTGCTGATGACACCTGGACCTCGCCACCACAAAGGGTGATTGTGCAATTCCTCGGGCAAAATACCTCTGCTCAAGCAATCTGCAGGGTTTTCATTGGAACTTATATGCAACCATGTAAAAGTGTGTGTTAATTGTGAAATTACCTTCACTCGGTTCGCTACATATGTGTTAAATGTGTTAAAAATTAAATATTAGTTTGAATCCAAGCGAGAACAATTTGTGAATCGGAATATAATTATACATTATCAATCTTTAACTGGGTTTGCAAGACGTTGTGCATTCTCGTGACTAGCTTCGCAAGTAGTAGCGCTGAATTAAGTTCCAGCCTTGGTATTGTAAGACGCTGTTTTGACGGATTTACGCGAGAACGTGAACTGAGCAAAGAGATCTTCACATTACCTGAGTGATCGACGACTCTCAAATAAACACAACATCCATATGCGGCGCAGCTAGCAGCGTCTGCATAACCTATAAGTTGAATAGTACATGCCGTGCACAAGTTTATGTAGCGTGGTATGGCTATGGGATGCATACCGATTAAGCTGTTATAAAACTCGCTCCATGCGCACAGCAAATCGTCACTAGGTCTCTCATCCCAACCAATTTGCGCTAACCAAAGCCTTTGCATAAACACCTTGGCCCTTACAATGACAGGACCTGCTAATCCTAAAGGATCATAAAATTTGCCGATGAAGCTTAATATTTCACGCTTAGAAGCAGGCATGGTAGCATTCGTGTTAGGAGATGAAAGCATGAATGAATCGTTTTTAGTATTGAAGTTAATACCTAAAGTTTTTAAAGAAGTATTATTTTTCTCTAATTCTATGTTATCAAAGTGTTGAAGGCATTTGGGGATCTCTTTTAATAGCTGGGGGCAATTTGTGTACCATTTATGTAACTGGAACCCACCAATCTCAAGAAACTCACAAAGTTGTCTTTTTGTTTCTATTAACAGCTCTGAACTATTCTGTGACACAAGTGCGTCATCTACATACATAGAATTTTCTATAATAAAGGCGGCTAAAGGAAATTCCTGTTTATACCTATCTGCCAACTATTTTAGGCAACGTGTTGCTAAATAAGATGAGCTTTTCAGACCGTATGTCACTGTATTTAACTGTAAACATTGGATGTTATCCTTGGGGGTATCCCTCCAAAGGATATTTTGTAAAGACCTATACTTTGGATCCAATGAAACTTCTCTGAACATACCTTTTATATCTGTTATAAAAATAAATTTGTTGACTCTGAACAACAATAAAATATCTACTAATTCTTTTTGAACTACACTACCATTTAATTGCAAGTCATTTAAAGAAACCTTTAAATTAGTTTTCATGGACCCATCAAAGGCCACCCGACACTTTGTTGTCTTTTTATCAAGTCGAATGACAGGATGGTGGGGTAGAAAATATACCGGTTCAGCATTTAAATTATATTGGCTGATATTGATGACTGTAGCATGGCCCTGTTGAATGTAGTCATGAATGAATTCACTATAAAGTTTATAAAGTAGTGAATCTTTTTGAAATCTAACCTCTAAATTATGAAATCTATTTAGAGCTAAATTATATGAATGACCAAGTGTTTGATTAATTGACTCCAAAGGCAACTTAAGAGGTAAGGCAACTTGAAACTTATTATTTTTAGTGTCTAAACTAACTGTGTTACAAAAAAAATCTTCACAAGCTTCATGTTCTGGCACCCTTTCCATAAAGAAATCAGGAATACTTTCAGTTTTCCAAAATTGAGTGAGAGTGTTGTTTAAAGAATCGTCACATTTGTTACAAAATAAAGAGGTTACCGGATATGCATGCAAGGCCATAGGCACAGATCCCGCTACCACATAACCAAATTGAGTGCGAAGTACTGGGGCAGCTGTGGTCGAAGCAGCACGCTGCGTCGAACCCTGCTCGTGATGTTGCTCAGAAGGCAGCAGCACCTGAAAGAATATGTCGGCACCCAGTAAGATATGGATAACACTTGGTATGTTGAAGTCCTTATCTGCAAGTGGGATATCTAATGGTAAATTTAGATTTTCCAAGTTAATTTTAATTTGCGGTAACTTAGAAGTAATTTTGTCTAACTTGTAACAAGTGACGTTAATCTGAAACTCATTTGTCAAAGAATGTAACTGAATATTGACACTTTCTCTTATATGTTTAGTTGTGTTACCAATACCTATCACCGGAGCTTGTATATGCTTGGTTTTTACTTTTAATAGGTCCACAAGTTCACTAGTGATGAATGAAGTCTGTGACCCACTGTCAAGGAGAGCCTTGACGTGGTACACTGTGCCGTTGCTTGCCACAATCTTGACCCTGGCGGTGGGAAGAAGTACCTGCTCAGAGTTGGATTTCAAAAACAATGAAATTGGTGATTGGTTGTCATCCTGATGCAGCAATGTGTTATGCCCTTGTTTGCAATGGTCACATTTGAAGAAAAATCTACATTTTTTGCTGTGACCGTTGAGGCATATCTGGCAAAGTTTATTGTCCGTGACATATTTGATTCGCTCACTAGCTGACTTAGCTTTAAATTGTGGACAGTTAAATAATTTGTGAGATGACTTACATAGGAAGCAGCCAGCAGGCGACCGAGTTGTCCTTATGTTGGCCATATTTGAAGCCTTAGCACAAATTGAAGGCTGTTGTCGCTCCGCATTCTCAAGTGCAAGTGCTCTTTTATCTAAGAATTCCAACAGACAATTAATGGTTGGTTTTTGATCCCTAGATAACTGAAATTCCCTATTACATATCACATCAAGTTTCCTAGTCAGAATGCATACAACAAGTGGATCCCATGCACCTATATCGTGCCCTAAGTTTTTTAAAGCTGCCAGCTGCTGTTTGACAGTAGAAAGAAACTGACGAATATTGACAGCAGTTGACTTGTGTATGGGAGGCATATCCAACAAAATAGATACATGATCATTGGTGATTTTATAGGAGTTATTGTATCGTTCGTCAATGATAGTTTTTGCTTCTAAGTAGCTTTCAGACACTAAAGGTAAATTTTTAATAAGCTCTAAAGGTTCACACTGTAAAAAACTACGCAGATAAAATAACTTTTGAACACTTTCCAAGGCAGGGTTCTTGTCGATGAGAGCATCGAAAAGACTAATAAATGATTTATATTGAGACTACTGACCTTGGAAATTTGGAACAGAAATTTGTGGTAGTTTACACTGTTTCACAGAGGTCTGGGGCTTAGTTGGCGGGCATAACACTTCTTTGGAAAGCAATTTCTTTATGACAACAAGTGTGTCCATGACCTTGGCCTCGACTTCAATGTCGACGGCACTAGGATCGGACGCGCAAATTTCTAAATTAATGGCATCGAACTTTTCGAAAGTGGCCCTTAGGCGTTCTTCTTTAACTAACAAAGATTCGCGGCTAGTATCGACACTATTGCTATCAGCAAAGTAGTTAATATGTTTTGTAATTGTGCCCTTCAACGCAGACCGTTTCCTTAGCAAAGCCCTGTCGAGTTCAGTCTTGTTGACTGTATTAACCTCAGTCGTCATCTTGCCAGTTACACTTTACACAAATAATTATAGATAGTTTACAGAAATAAACAGGTATAAACACACTAAAGTCCCAAAGCGCAATTATTTTACGAATTTGTTCAAAGTTCAAACGCAAACCAAACGATTACGAAAGTAAGATGGAGTATCTTTCTTCACCGACATAGGTAATGGCGTAGTCGCAGCCATTCGCAGCAACTTGGGCGTCCAATCAGAGACGCTGGCATTGGCAGCAGCGCCACGGTTGATGCAGTAGTAGCTTGGGGAAACACTATCCGACCAATAGTGAGCAAGGGAACGCGTCTTTGACAGAAGCGTTGCTCCTAATTGGTTCTCCACTTGACACTTCTGTAGGCGCGCAAAATTTGAATTTGCGAATCAGGTTGCTTTGCTTGTCACGACGCCTTCGGCGCCGGAAACGGAAACTTAACTCGAACACGAACGCGTATAACACTTTTAGGTACTTGTATTTTTGCAAAAACCACGAATACTATGACTTTTATTGACGATTAATTGACGATACACTTTTATGCACACACTATTCTTGATAGATGCGAACACGATTGCTCGACTTCTGTACGTACTTCCGGACGCGTGATGTCGAAGCTGTACACGGCGCACTCACTGTCGATGGACCATGTAGGAAAAATTTGGACTTTAGGGAGGAAACATAGCCTTCTCCTAATAGTCGTGCCCAGATGGAGCAGTGGTGGACTGCACCATATATAGGGGCAGATCCAGTGAAACAACAGCGTACAACTTTCACACGTCTATATTGAACCACGTACATGAGAGAAGAGAGAACGGATACATATTTCTGCAGTGTTGCCACCACATACGTTCTTATGTACTTACACCGATATGGCTAAAGGTCAATTTGACCATACCGTTGGTAAATTACATGTTGGTTTCCCAACAATGTTCCTTACGGAGACACAGATACGCCGCCCTGACGACACGTCTTACCTCAGTTACCCGGGTTATGTCATTGAGGAACAATTCCGCGACAAAGCCGGAGTGTGCGTGTTCGTTAGGGCGGATGTCTGCTGCCGCCGGTTGCGCTGTCTAGAGAACCCCTCCTACTCCGTCCTTTGGCTGCACGTGGATCATGGCTCTATGAGCCAGATCTACGTGTGCGTCTACCGCTCCCACACAGGGGACACTGGGACAACAAGGCTTTTCGAATACCTCAGCGAAATGGCTGACGATGCGCAGATGCGGTTCCCGAACGCTGACCTGGTTTTCCTGGGGGACTTTAACGGTCATCACGTTGAGTGGCTGGGGTCCCTTAGGACCGATCATGCGGGACGATCCGCCCATGCATTCGCTCTCTCCCACGGGCTGACCCAGATGGTACAGGGGATCACCCGGATACCTGACAGGTCAGACCACACGCCCGCCTTGCTGGATCTACTGCTAACGAGTCGCCCAGCCGAGTACAGTGTGTCGGTACGCGCCCCATTGGGCACTTCCGACCACTGTGTGGTGCACGCCAGCTTCCAAGTGCCACCGCCTGCTCGTGCTGAGCAAATGACTCGACGACTATGGCACTACTCGTCGGCAGACTGGGACGGTCTCCGCGTTTACTTTGCGTCCGTCCCGTAGAGCCAACGCTGCTTTGTAGGTAAGGCGCCTTCGGATAGCGCTGCTGCCGTTGCTGGCGAGATCAGTCTAGGGATAGAATATTATATCCCTTTCACTGATGTCGCCAGCATCCGCAAAGCTCGCCCCTGGTTCGGACGTGAATGTGCCGAGGCTGTCCAGAAAAAAACAGTCGGCGTATCGCGCCTGGGTCAGGGCTCGGGCGGCACGTGACCCGAATGTGAACCGCCTCAAAGCAGCGTACAATAGGGCCACTAGGTTCAGCAAGAGGGCCTTCAAGAGAGCGGATGCCCAGCGCGTCGCGCGGCTTGGTCAAGAGCTCACATCCCACCCCACGGGCAGCCGTGGATACTGGCAACTGGCCAAAGCCGTACAGTCAAATTTTTGCCAACCCTCGCTGCCACCACTGCGTTTTCCTGATGGATCACTGGCTCACAAAGCCCAAGAGAAGGCGGACATGCTTGCAGACCTCTTTGCGGCTAATTCCCGCGTCGATGACCGTGGCCTGCAGCCCGCCATCGCCAACTGTGGCCACACTATGCCTGATATTGTTATCAGGCAATGTGATGTACGGGCAGTGCTGCGGTCGCTCGACACGCGGAAAGCCAGTGGCCTTGACGGCATTCCGGCGGTGGTGTTACGAAAATGTGCTGCTGAGTTGTCTCCAGTACTAACGCGTCTGTACCGCCTGTCATACTCTACAGGGCTCGTGCCGGAGGTCTGGAAAGAGGCGAACGTACAACCGATCCCCAAGAAAGGGGATCGCTCCGATCCAGGCAACTATCGACCCATAGCTGTCACCTCAGTCATTTGCAAGGTGCTTGAGCTCCTTAACATTAAGCAGCTCATGCGATACCTGGAGGATCACTCGCTAAACAATGATCGGCAATATGAATTCAGGCCAAAACGATCAACGGGTGAACTCCTGGCATTCGTCACGCATGTATGGTGTGGGGCTATGGAAAAGTACGGCGAGTCCATGGCTATTAGCCTGGACATCGCCAAAGCTTTCGATACGGTCTGGCATGCTTCGCTCCTTTCCAAGCTTCCGGCATATGGTCTACCTCCTCAACTGTGCAGCTGGATTGCCAGCTTTTTAAACGAGCGCCGAGTGCGGGTCCTCTGCGATGGCCAGGCTTCTCGCTTCTTGCAAGTGAATGCCGGGGTACCGCAGGGGTCCGTACTATCACCAACTCTCTTTCTTCTGCATATCAATGATATGCTATCCCTCGGGAACATTCATTGCTATGCAGATGACAGCACACTGCACGGGAGTTACTCGGTTCGTCCGACGGCGGGGCGATCTGAGATTGAGGAGGAGAGACGACGACTCGTGGCTGATCTCGACAGTAACCTCGACAGTATCTCCCAATGGGGTGCCGAGAACTTGGTTCGAGTGCAATGTCCGCAAAACACAGGCGTGTGCATTTACAGCGAAATATTCCCTTTCCTTCCCCTACCCACTCTTCAGAATGCAACATTACCAATGAAGGATAATCTAGTCATCCTTGGCATAGACGTACGTCGAGAGCTCAATAACGCCAAATACATTGAGAGATGTATAGGGCTAGCTTCGCGGAAACTAGGAATACTGAACAAGGTAAAGCGATTCTTTACACCGCACCAGAGGTGTCTGCTGTACAAAACGCAGATTAGACCCTGCGTCGAATACTGCTCTCACCTCTGGGACGGCTCCGCGAAGTATTTGCTGGACGCACTCGACGCTATGCAGCGACGCGCTGTTCGCATTATAGATTGTCCGGAGGTAACGGGAAGCCTTGAGCCGCTAGCCCAGCGCCGAACAATTGCTTCCTTGGCCGCGTTCTACCGTATTTACCACGGTGAGTGTTCTGAAGAGCTCTTCAATCTGAGCCCACCCTCTCCCTTCTGATCCCGAACAACGCGTGCCGGGCAGAGATGTCACTCTCGCACCGTGGAAACCGTCTTCGCGAGAACTGAGCGTTTTAAACGTTCGTTTCTCTGCCGAACGATGGTGGCTTGGAACGCCCTGCCCGCGCACGTGTTTCCTCCAACATATAACCCTGGGTTCTTTAAGCGAAGCGTGAAGAGGCACATTATTGGGTCGTCAAGTTGAG
Source organism: Nudaria mundana (assembly GCA_963556515.1). Classification (NCBI taxonomy): domain Eukaryota; kingdom Metazoa; phylum Arthropoda; class Insecta; order Lepidoptera; family Erebidae; genus Nudaria; species Nudaria mundana. Next base: position 11,475,150 of record OY748307.1, on the reverse strand, counting down.
GGTCACTCTCTATAGTATTCCTGTGTACTGCGAGAGTTGCCCACAATCACCAGACGTCGCAATTTGTCGAACTAAATATAAAAAAAATAAAAAAATATAGGTATTATTAATTTAACAAAAACTATTATTTTTATAAACTGCCTCGATAATGACTATTAAACTTTCGGCAGTTCTGTCAGGCAACCTTTTAGATTTGTCCTGGATTATTGCGTTTAAGCCATGTTGACAGGGGTGCTTAGTAACCCTATCAATATCTCTGCGGGCCCAATTTATCTTCACCTGCAAGCGGTGCAGCTTTGGCTAAAATTCCCAAAATGCCCAAGAACTGCAATATGTGGACGTAATTAACGATTCGGTCTATGCCTTCGGGAATTTGGTGTGTGAGACTTTTGGAAAAGAAATGTTTATTGTTTACTAACGACCCGCCCATGCTTCGCACGGGTGCAATGTAGACTATGTAGCATGTCAGTCTTAAAATTCAAATATCTCAATGCAAACATTTGTATGCTTTGCATTGGTTGAATGATTGTCTTTTTCTGTGGTAGAATTATTGTCTTTACCTGTGGTGTTAGAATTGTGGAATTAGATTCGTCTTTGAATTTCAATGCCAAACAATGTTCAATCACTACTGACATGCTATCAATTGATACTATCGATCGTCCTTGTAAGGAATCGATGGATCGTAATTCATGGCATTATTTTCTTTATTTACCCATGAATTAGTTCTGGCTCTCTGTAATCGATGCCTACCCCTATCCTGGCTGAGGCGAGCCTCAAGCTCGGCAGACGATTCTCTGGCTCTCCGAACACTATGACTTTCCCGATCTTGGCTGCAGCGAGCCTCACGCTCAACTGAGGATTCTCTTACTCCTTCAGCTCTATATCTAGCCCGAAGCTGGCTGAGCCGAGCCTCACATTCCCTTGACGAATCTTCGTCTCTAGCTGAACGTGCTCTTTGGGCATTCCCTGTACTACGACCTATGTTGGAACGACGACGTCTTTCAGATATGACTTTATACCTATCCTATTCAGTTCTTTTTTGAACTTAAGTACCTACATTACTTTAAACCGCTTTTTGGCTATAATTCTATTGTTTTATTCTAATTCCTACCCAACCAAGGTACCTGCTATGAATTTCGAAAAAAATGTCGAATGAATTGAATGAATGAAAATGAATGTTTAATGATAAAGCATAGGCTTTATCATTAACCTATTAATTTGTAATATCTTCGAAAATATTCATTTAAATTACATGCTGTAAAGGGCCATATTGATCTATATTAAAAGCAAAATGTATTTAAGGTACTTAATTGGATAAGGCTTTATGCTGTATTGCTTAAAATCTCTTTGTGTTCACTGCCGTCTTTTGCCACAGCCCGGCTGCGTCGCCGCGCTCATATTTTTTTTTTCCATCACGAGATATCTCTTAAGTCATTCGTCCAAATTATATGGTTTGAATGGCAATTTTAGTCTACATTAAATGCACAACGTATGTAAAGTATTCAATAAGATAAGGAATAATACTGCATTGGTAAAAATAGCTTGGCAAATGACACATTATTTTTTTGTCATTTATATAGAAATAGACATATGCTATCAAGGACTATTAGAAAGCTTTTTTTTTTATGAAAGCGCAAAAAAATGTGTTTATTACATTACATTAGAAACCTCTAAAATAATCGGTATTACTCTAGTATGTTATACATGTATTATACATTAAAACCTTTCTGTTGAATCACTCTATCTATTAAAAAAACCGCATCAAAATCCGTTGCGTAGTTTTAAAGATCTAACCATACATAGGGACAGACAGACAGGAAAAGCGACTTTGTTTTATACTATGTATAGATGTAAAATTGTTTTGATAGGAAGAAGTGTATCCAGCCAATATGGCCGACCTGTCACATTCCCTGTCTGCCGGCGAAAAGGGGTTGACTTTGAGAGTCAACGGGTACAGTCAAAATCTTCACGTGAGTTTTGAATATTTTGTTAATTATATTTATATATATTAATTAGTTGAATCCGAGACGCCCAGGACTTTAATTGGTTGTGCCACAGCGGCTGGCACGTAAGATTTTGTAGCCTTTTATCAACATTTCATCGCAAGGCAAAGGGTTTCAAATGGCAGAAAGTGTAGTTCCAGCCCTCCGACAATTGGAAGACGCTATACGAGTACGTTGTAGTGGATACATCCGTCCTAAAATATGGCTTTTTGTCCGTGTTGATGGTTAATGATTGGTGATAGTCACCATCACCTGCACGGCTGTGCTAGATAAAATATCCTAAATATTAATTTATTTATTATCTGTACTAATCTGTAGGTATATGGCACCGATAATCTAAGTATGCTCTGCAGATATTCTATCTAGTGTTATGTAACATCTGTCCTGTCTGTTGAAATTTTGGTTTGAATTACAGAGTGATTATTAATTTTTTATAGTGCCCGGTAACAGATTACTGTTACCAGCTTGCCCCTATTACTTTGGATCAACAAAATTTCTGACAAAGTCTGTGGATGTGTAATATACCTCTGCCTGTTGTCTCGTTCGTCATTTTTAGTTGCTGGTAGAGCTAATAACCCGCGAGATGCACTCGTGCACGCACAACCTGACGGACGAGCTGTTCGAGGCGGTGCGCGAGGAGCGGGCGCGCACGTACCACAACGTGCTCATCAAACCGCATAAACTTGCCAAGTTAGTATAACTGTAAACCGCGCACGGTCTGAGTGGAATAAAACCTTGTCACAATAACCGCCCCGTGACGTCATCAGTTGCTGAAAAGTACGGATAACAACAACAGTATTGTAGGTTAATCTACGTCACTATGACGTCACCAACATGGCCGCCAAACCCATTGTCATCTTGCGCGGCTTATACAACTTTTTGTCTTTTGTTTACGCGACCACTTATTATGAAGTAAACCACTTGTTACTGGATTGAATCGCGAGTCGTCGCAGAGAGAATATCTACCTGCGACATCCCTATAAGGCTTCCAAACGTCCATTCAGTCCATTAAAAAGTGTTTTATTTCACTACACTTTTTTTTTGTATTTGTTCACCATTCTGGAAACTTATTAATTAAAAATTTTATACCATGTATTGTTTGGAGTTCTCGATATCTCGCCACTGTTGCAAGTAAATATGCCGACAATTCTGTAACTTTCTGGAAACATTGAAGAGGTCATCCGGTGGTTCAAGATCATTTATTTTTTATTTATTTATGTACACACGAGAAGGTAACAAAGCGAGAAGAATAATAGTAAGGAGATACCTATAGTATAATGGCACCACTTCTTTCAAGGAGAAGGGAATGCTTGGTTGAAAAAGCTTGAAGTGTGCGTAGGTTGAATGTATAATACAGTTAATACTTACATAAATACATACTCATACTACGAATGCATATACATATATATACCTACAAATAATAGATTATATATACAATACATACAAACATTCCATATAAAATAAATTTACCTACACATATAAAATAAATTTATAAAATATACATACATACCAATATTTAAGACATAGAGGAGAGGTTGTGTTCTTTCACTTTCCTCTTAAAGGTGATCATTCAGTGGCTGAATAGTAAACTATTCTCCTTTTAATAGTAAGATTTCGGTTCTAGGCCGGTCATGGTGACTTGATGTAATTTTGTGGTAATATTATAAAAATATATAATAAATATTCATAAATAAAGTTTTAAGCAGACTGGCCGCTTTCAAATACAAACGATATCTATCGAACACATGGCCTACTCTTTTAAGGTGTTTCACTACAGATTTTTTTTTATTAAGGGACGTCCGTATGAACATATTAGTGACACCTTACGTGTCGCCACGTGACAAAGCGATGATCATACAAGACCTTACGTTCGTCGACCTCAAGGAGTTCAGTGACAAACTTCTTAGCAGTATGTACTGCCAGGTAAGTGATTAATACACCTATGTACGAAATTCTTGTAACCATACTCCTTCGAAATGGCTTGACCGATTTTTATGGGGTTTATTTTTGATAGGTGTGAGAATAGGTCTTTAACAAAATTAACAGATAATAAAATTGCATATCTAGTTTTTATGACAATAAATAAAGACATATTGTAATAATTTCATTTGGAAATTATATATATTATTATATAAACTTTGTCCCCCCTTTTTCACCCTTTTAAGAGTAGAATTTTGGAAAATCCTTTCTTATCGGAAGTATGCGCCATATAATAAACACTCCCTCCAAATTTTAGGTTTCTACGATCAGTGGTTTAGGGTCAGTAGTCAGTCATTTAGGACATAGAATGTTATAATGTATGGTTAACTGTAATTAATATTGATTGACGATTCAACGTTTACCCTAAACGGCTGATCGTAGAAACCTAAAACTTAGAAAACGTGTTTTTTATATGGCGTATACTTCTGATAAGAATGGATTTTCGAAAATTCTACTCCTAAAGGGGTGAAAAAGGGGGACATAGTTTGTACGGGACAACGTGACACCTCAGAAACTACTGCACCAATTTTAAAATTTCTTTCGGTAATTTAAAGCTACATTTTTAGCGAGTAACATAGGCTATATAACATCACGGCAGAGTTAATAGGAGCGGACCAGCATTGCGTGTAGACTATAGCTTGTTGGACGTTAATAACCGCAATCTCTCAGAAATGTTAATTCTTAGGAAAAAGTTGTTAGGACTTATTTGTAGGTTATTTTATTATCTACAATTTTGGACAAAACCAATTTTTGATATAATTGACTGTTTACGAGAAAAATCCAAAAAACCGAAAATTTTCACCTTTTTATCTTTTCAACCTTGAATAACTTTTTTAGCACAAGTCGGATCGATGGGAACTTTTGATATTTGATTTATAATGATGTACTTAAGACCTGCACCACTTTGCAGCTCTATACAAATTAATGCAACCTTACAATTTTGTTCCGAATATTTTAACTGGATAACTCTGTTAGCTACCTGATTTGAGATTTCTTTTTGAGATATCGGAGACTCGGTAAAATAAAGCTACTTACGAAAATTGAGCTTGCTGTTAATCAATATTTTTCAATGTTCTACGGCCCGTGTACTAATACGTCTACAAACAGTAAAACAAAAGCCACAGATATACAAACGAATATCTGTGGCATAATAATATTTAAAAATACACGTCTAAAACTGACACAGCAACCGACTTCAAATTACCGAAATGGGACCAAATAGTTATCGGAATGGGACCAAATTGATATGGGACCACTTGGGAAATAGTAGCAGTAAAACAATCATAATCCGTTCACCCAGTCTGAAGATATGATGTAACAAACATAAAAAAACATTGAATTGAGAACCTCCTCCTTTGTTGGTAGTCGGTTGAAAATTAAAAAAATAACGTGAAATATCAATGTTGAGGCCAAATCAGCCTAACAGTAAGTGCCTGCCGAAGTTATATTAGCAACATGTCATCGCAGTGAATATTTGCCATCTACAATTTACTACTACAAATCAGTGCGTCTTGAGACTAGCTATCGACAACATCAAAATTATGGTTCTCCTGTAAAGTGTTAACTTTCTGGAATAAACCAATTATAAACCATCAAAGTCGTCTAATTTCAAGTCAAGGATTCTGCGCATTCAATCAACGTGACCTTGGCTTCGTGGTTTCTTAAGTTTTACTTGACATCCCTGTTCAGATGTTGATGCAAGGCAACCTGGCGTGGCACGAGGCCGTCAAAATATCTGACAACGTGATCAAAACCATTCAGTGGAATGGACTGAACGAGGAGGATATGCCGGAGGTGAGAGACGATTGTAGCTTTTTTATATTTTGTGTTGCTAAATTAACAGATTTTACTAAATGCATATGAAAGAAAATAGTTATTATTATTAAAACGTAGTCCTAGACGCCCAAGACTTTAATTGGCAGTACCATAGCGGCTGGTACGTAAGATTTTGTTGCCTTTCATCATTTCATCGTAAGGCAACGGGTTTAATTAATTTTTTTTTCAAAATTACAATATTGCTGCTACTTTTTATTAAATTCATTCGGCCATTTTGGACATAACCCATTATAAATGTGCCCGGTGACGGCAATTACGTGGGACTAAAAATACTGGCAAATTGGTGGTATTTCTGCCTACCTCTGCCTACCCCTTCGGGGATATAGGCGTGATATGTGTTGATAATCTTTGTGATACTATCTGTTTATTCTGGCTAATCTCTGAAACGCCTGGATCGATTTTAACGGGGCTTTTGCTGGCAGGTAGCTAGCTGCTGTATCCCGGGAAAGCGTTATCCTGGGAATCTAAAACAAGACACAGTGCTCAGCTAGTTATTAATAAAATTGTGAATATTTATAGGTGAAAGTGCTCCAACTGCCCCTCGGTGAGCACAAACTGCGTGTGTGGAGCTTCAACAAGCAGTCGACCAACAGTATCGTGACTAACTACTACCAGGGCGAGGCCAGCTCGCCTAAGGATAGCGCTACATTAGAAGTACTTATGGTAAGAGACTGCCTCGATGGTGCAGTGGTATGTGTATGCGACTGCCGTACCTAAGGTTCGATTCCCGGGTCGAATTAAATGTTGATCCACAAATGCTTGTTTCTGAGTTTGGATATTTTCTATGTATATTTAGTATGTATTTAGAAAATATATTTTTCACGTACACGTTTTTTAGCGATGAAAATAAATATTTATGCCTCGAGAGTAAAAATATTTTTTCTACGGCGACGTACTTTGAATAAACGAAAAGAAACTCTAGATACCCTCGCTACGCTCGGGGTTCAACTCTAGAATCCTTCGCTTCGCTCTGGACTCAAACTAGCGCCTTCGACAACAGTATATAATTTTACTCCTTTGTCATAAAATCTACTATTATTTATATATGAGTATGTTTATCAAGGCATATAGTTAGAGAAAGAACACTCGACACCACCAACTAGTGATGCGGTTTTCACCAATGGATAGACTGGTTCTGGAGAAAGGTTTTTGTGTACATAATGTGTCAAGTGGGGGTCCGCTAGTGTCAATATAAACATTTGAGCTTCTAATGGAAGCGCTTTTTTTTTAAACCGCGGCCTAAGGCGTCTCTGGTTACAAGCAGAATGTATTTCCAGTGGCTAATGGAAGAGCTAGGTTAGACTGCTTCGGTGGCGTGGTCGGTAGTGCAAACTTTGTGTGATGACACATACGTTTGTGCTGAAGTCTGGATGTTTCCTATCTATACTTATAATAAATCTGTAGAAGTGAAAATTCTGTACATTGAAAATATAAAAAAAATAAATGGCAGGGGTGTTACTAGCCCGACACCAAACCCAAAAATGTGATTAAAAAGAATTTTGTCTGTTTGTTCAGGCATCACGCAAAAACTACCGGTTCGATTACGATGAAACTTGGTATAATTATTCTTTAATATCCTGGGCACCACGCTGGGTACTTACTTATTATCCCGGAAAAGTATATACAATAAAAAACAAACTTAATTTTGCGGTTCGATCCCTAGACCTGAGTACTGTACCAACCGCAAAAAATAAGTTTGTCGTAGGTTTTAGGTGTTTTTTTTGAATATTTCATATTTTCGTAACTTAGATGAAATTTTATGGTATAATAGAAAATATAATAGAAGATATAATAGATAAACTGGTGTAGGGGGGCTTTATGAACGCAATAAAACCCTAAATAATGGTTTTTAGAACTTTTGTATGTTTGTTTGAACACGCTAATCTCAGAAACGATTTGATTTTTTGATTTGAATTTGCGGTTTGGTTTTCAATCGCTTCTTAAATAAAAAAGTTATGTAGATCTAAAGTAACACGCAGGCAGAGCTGCGGGCAACAGCTAGTGTATAATAAGTATGTATTTACAAAAAAAAATGTGTACAAGTATTTATATCGGTTTATCTAGTACTCATATCACAAGCTCTGCTTAGTTTGAGACTAGATGGCGTTGCGTGGATTGTCCTAACATATTTATTATTTACTATCTGTCCTGGCGAACTTAGTACGCATTTTTTTCATAAGAACCTTCTCCTGATAATAACAAACTCAACAAAAAAACAATTAGCGAAATTCGTCCAGCCGTTCACGTGTAATGTCGTGACCAAGGGAAATAGGGATTCATTTTTATATATAGAGATTTATAGGTTCTTAATGAATATGTCATATTTCAGATGCTAATGGAGGAGCCAGTGTTCAACTATCTCCGCACCAAGGAGCAGTTGGGCTACAGCGTTTTCAGTATGATGCGGTACACGTTCGGCGTGTTGGGCTGCTCTATTAGTGTCAACACTCAAGTCGACAAGTTCAGGTACATACACACATACAGACATTTTACTTGTATACATTTTCACTAACGATTTTTTTTTAATAGTCCAAGACGCCTAGGACTGTAATTGGCAGTGCTATAGCGACTGTCACGTAAGATTTTGTTGCCTATCATCAACATTTCAATTTTTTTTTTCAAAATTACAATATAGCTGCTACTTTCATTCGGCCATTTTGGACATAACCTATTTTAAATGTGCCCGGTGACGGCAATATGCTTGCCCCCTATTACGTGAGACTAAAATACTGGCAAATTGTGGGTGTGTAATGCACCTTTGCCAACCCCTTCGGGGATATAGGCGTGATATGTGTGTGTGTGTCATTTCGTCTCGAAGCTAATAATGTATCAAAGTTTAATTTCTGAACGCGCTTTCTGTTTGACAGTAACGAATAGTTTGTAAAGAAAAATAAACGAAATTGGTCTAGTTTTGAGGAGACTATAAGGTCTGGTTTACGCGGCCGCCGGACCGACATGTTCACCGGATTCACGGTGGCGTATGGTTTATATAGAATGTTTCTACACGCACCGGAGGCGGGTCCGGCGAACAAATTACGCCGAATGCACGGTGACCTCCCCTGCGGTCCGTTGTCCGGTAAATAAAACGCCCGTGTAAAAGAACACTAAGGGCCGTATTCCTTTATGCAGGACTTGCATGCAAGTGTGACGTCATCGACTCGAACCCAGCGACTGTTCCCTCTCCAGGATAAACGTTGTATCAATTGACCAAGACTCCACTAGCCCATTAAAGGAACTAATGCTTGTCTCCACAGTGTATCGTACGTGGACGCGCGCATGGAGGCGTTCCTCAAGAAGTTCACTCGCGACATGAAGCGACTGAACGAACGAACTCTGAGCGCCACCAAGCAGTCACTCGTTCATTTGAAGCAAACCGCTGTCTACGAGTTAATAGACGAGGTAAAGCTTTATCAGGGTTGGGGGGGGGAGGTTTACTAAATGCATATATGAAAGTATATACTGTACTTACATAATAAAAAACATATTTCAAATATTTTCTCTCTGTCGGTTTCTTCCGGCTAAACTCTGTAACTGCTGGACAGATTTTAATGAGACTTTCAAAGTTTACTTCTCGTGAGAATTGAAACTAGAATGAATGAGAAAAAGCGGTCCACTCAAAGACCTTTATACAATGGACGATGGATCTAGAACAAATCGCAAGAAAATAATGTCCCGAGTCGACCTATACATTATACATAGGCATACATAGATATAAACAAATTTCATATTAAGAGTTCTCCTATTAAATTTTACCGTTTTCGCTGATTTTACAGACGTGTTTTTACACTGAAAATACTGTATTTTTATAAGTTTTAATGCACAACATGAAATATCATTTCAATAATGATCTAATAAGTGAGCTACTTTCTTATTTTTGTCATTAAATTTTGATTAATCGACCTAAAACAATCGGTAGTTTTTCGTATCTTTTGCTGGAAGAGGTCTAGAATATCACAATTTCACTAATCGTTTTGACGTCTAAAAAGTATTACAAAAATACAGTGTATTCTTGTAAAAGTCATCTATCAAATGTATGTATTACTTTTTATCACTTTCATAAAAAAAAATTGAGAAAAAAAATATTTAAGTTAGTCAAATTTTAGAGAAAATGGGCAATGAATTGGTTCTTATTTCGGCTACATAAAACTCTCGTTCATAAAATTAAAACAACATAAATAAACCTTGGTTTTAAATCAATCCATTTCCAAAAAAAAAGAAAGCTAAATAATAAAAAATGGGCTGTAAATAATCTTTTAAAAACACCTAAATTTCGCTTTATAATACTCGACGGGCATGCCTCAAGTAAGCAGTCCGCGCCAAGCGCTTACAGGGAGAGGACGTGTCGCTCTGCGCGCCAAAATTCGACGCCGTCTACAGACGAATATAGCGTGGCGTGAGATTTTGATACTTTGGTAATATTAGTTATTATTTTGTGATGATTAGGCTTCTTTTTAAATACAACAAGTGATTATGTAGAATGTATTTATCATTGTTTTTGTTAAAAAAACTGAGAAAATGTTATATTTTATAAAGCTGGATTACTCATTCACTCACTGACACCATTTTATTGTTCTCCTTGATGGTGGAGGGGAAGGTACCTATGTTTTTTTTGCAGAAATGTAAAGGGGGTTCGGGGACCTAGGGAAAATTCCGAGTTCTTGAGATTTGCCCTCCAGCCCCCAATGGGGGCTCCCGAGTAGAGTCAAACTGAGTAATATTAAAAAAAAAAATTTTTTTTTTTTGTATTGATTCGCCAATTTGACGCCACCCGCCTGGTAGTAAGTCGTGACGACGTCAAGCGATTGTGGGTCACTCACAGCACACTATACTATAAAGAGTGGCCCTCAACTTGACGACCTACTGAACCCAGGATTATATGTGGGAGGAAACACGTGCACAGGCAGGGCGTTCCAGGCCAGTATCGTTCGGCACAGAAACGAACGTTTAAAACGTTCGGTTCTTGCGAACATGTACCTACTGTGTGGGAGTGGCATCTCTGCCCGGCACGCGTTGTTCGGGATCGGAAGGAAGATGGGATCAGATTGAAGAGCTCTTCAGAATGCTCGCCGTGGTAAATACGGTAGAATGCGGCCAAGGAAGCTATTGTTCGGCGCTGAGCTAGCGGCTCAAAGCTTCCCGTTACCTCCGGACAATCTATAATACGGATAGCTCGACGCTGCATAGCGTCGAGAGCGTCCAGCAAATACTTCGCGGAGCCGTCCCAGAAGTGAGAGCAGTATTCGACGCAGGGTCCAATTTGCGTCTTGTACAGCAGACACCTCTGATGCAGTGTAAAGAATCGCTTTACCTTATTCAGTATTCCTAGTTTCCACGAAGCTAGCCCTATACATCTTTCGATGTAGTTTTTATTATTGAGATCTTGACGAACGTCTATGTCAAGGATCTCAAGGTTGCCCTTCATTGGTAATAATGCATTCTGAAGAGAGGGTAGGGGAAGGAAAGGGGATTTCTTCGCTGTAAATGCACACGCCTGCAATGTGCTGTCATCTGCATAACAATGAATGTTCCCGAGGGATAGCATATCATTGATTTGCAGAAGGAAAAGAGTTGGTGACAGCACGGACCCCTGCGGCACCCCGGTATTGTTCCTCGATACATATATACATAACCGGGGCAACACAGGTAAGGCGTGTTGTCAGGGCGGCGTATTTGTGTCTCCGTCAGGAACGTCACAGCGGGCCGAGCCGTCTCAAGGTATGGTGGACGGCATCGAGGTTCGCATGGAGTCCACGGATGTTGGTGAACTCCACCTCGAAAAGTGAAGCTGTGGGGTTTCCTGGGGCCGCTGTGGAACGTTTACTTATTTCTGTTGCACTGACATTATAAATTTGAAGACAGGCCGACATTTGGTGCAGCAGTAATAAGTGACAAAGCGCAGGGGCTAGCTTCGACTGGAACCGTGTGGTTAGGTTGGAGCCGACCCGCCGGACGGAAGGGCTACCAAACCCCCCTGGTGCAAGGCCGCCGCTATCCCGCACCGGTTACCACCCGGAGCGGCGATCCCACATCAGGATTATGCGCGAGAACATGTGGGGCAGCCTCCTGGTGTGGTTTGTCCCAGGCGGGCCCCATGACTGTGTTGCGGGCGGCCGCGGCAACGCCGTTGCTAAGGGTCTCCCTGGCCGGCGAATAGACCCACACCACCCACACTAGACTCCGCTTTGCCCCCACTGGTCCCATGCCTGCTGCACCATACATGGCCCCGGGCCCGGCGGTGCAGCTGTTGAACCCATTACGCAACCAGCCTGGGCTGGGTTACTTGTGGGGCCTTAGCACAGTTGCACGGTGGCACCCCCCGGACCAACACCCGGTACCCACGTAGGGACCGAAGCCACTTCATAGGTACCGTAAATTAACGAGCCTCGTCCGTTGATCAGCAGGTGCGCCACTAGCAGATGAGTTCGCTGGGGCCCTAAATATGTTGGTAGAGCCCCTTTGTATAGAGGTCAAATGATTTTGATTAGGAAAAAAAATTAGCCCTCGCCCCCCCTTTGAGAGTGCAACGACAGAGGAAAGGTAGAGGAGTTTTGATTACGGGATCATACGAGTATAGAGGGTATTTTCTTGAATTTAAGGAGAGAAAAAAAACACCCCCCCCCCCCTCCTAGCCCTCTTTTCACCTCCCCCACACAAGACACTATTATTATAAAATGAAAAAAAAAAAGATCAAAACCATGTAATCGCCGTACCTACTGGCTGACCACCATCGGTAACTCCGGACTCACGCACAAAATGTGTCAAATACCTAATTCCGCCCGTTTCGATTCTGCATACGGACTCTTAAAATTTAAACCTTGATTCGACGGAATAGTGTTCACTTTTTTTTGCACTAATGTATCGCATTACGTAGCTTCTATCTGCCCGCCTGACTAATTCACCTTATGCAGCTTCTACTTGAGCTACGTGAACATAGAAACAATGGAGTAGGTTTATTTTGTTAAAGTCTTTTAAGGATTCCGTGCCATGTAGGTACCTACATAATAATTAATGTAAGACTATAATAAATTCCATAATCTTATAAAGTGTAATTATTTGTTTATATTAGACGAAATAAACTGAAAAACTAATTAACGACTGACAAAGATAGGTAGAAAGTATTTTTAATATTGAATCCTGTAAGTATTTTTTTCGAGTCAGTTTCATAATAAGTAACTGTAGTGTATGAATAAAAAAAAGGGAATTAATGAATTTAACTAATTATAATATTATAAATGTCAAACTTCTTGCGGGTGTCAAAGTTCTTCCGCTTTCATTAGTATTTTCATAACGCTATGTCGCTACGTCTACTATAAGATAGCCGTGTTTCAAGTAACTGAATTAGTTGCTAAAACTGCGCGTCATTAATTTATTTTTATCTTTATGGTTAATTTTTGGGATTCGAAATTATTGGCTACTAGCTGATCACCGTGACTCCGCACGCGAGATATAGTTATCTCGGCCCCGATTACCGTGGGAATACATTACCGAGAATCCAAATAAAAAAAATATAACAGTATACACGAAATAAAATGACATGTGTAATTATGTAATTATATTTATGACAAAACAATAATACCCTGTGAAAATTAAAATATTTTTGGGCTTATCTCCTCTCTCCTCCATCCCAATCAAAAGAAAAAATTGTATTCAATCAAGGGATTCTTGTACAAGTTTCATACCTCTTTTTGTTATGTCCATAAAATGAGCCGAACAAACAACATTGTTATTTTTTTGGATCAAAATATTCTTCTCGCCGTGCTAGGGCAATAATATTTTTCCATTGTGCACAGCGTACTGGATCCCGAGGAAAACTGAAATAGATGTTGGTTCCTATAACGAAAAAAAAATCATAAAGAGCCAAGGCGTCTCCACTATAATCTTTGTTCCAAATAGTTTCATCGCTATCGGTAATCCGAATAAATCTGAATGGTCATTTTGTTAGTACATTATTCAGTGAAAATGAATTGGTCTCTTTCTTTTTACTGAGCTTGGGATGAATTCGAAAGAGACAGATAGATACTTCGGTATTGGACTGGATTGCAATATTTACTTTTGTCTTTTAATTTATTATCGACGAAATACTGTATTTTAAGTGAAATAATAAATTGCAAATGATAAAACAAAAGTTTATTTACTGAAAATATGATACACCGTCTTCAATTTGTTTTTTTTTTTCGTTGATTTTACACGTTTTTACAATACAGTACGGCATTGTGCAACGTGTTGTCGTTCAGTTGTCAAAATCAAGACTGGCGCGCGATTGTTGCTCTTTTAGCGTTTTGTTTCTCTTTTAGTTCGGACACTTTTGAGCGATGATCCGAAGGCCATTGTATATAAGGTCATTGGTTCCACTAGTTGCAATAATAAGGGTCATGGAGTGAAACAATGGAATGGAATCTCACTACACACTACATAGGTGAAATAAATGACTTGATGATTCATCTATATATAGAAATAGGGAATGTAATTTTTGTTCCCCCTTAGCTCTCGAGAACTGGTTATGCTCCAATGATGGTTGACCCCTCTATGGATAGCCCTCGATCTGGAGGCAAGCTAAAAAAATCGAAAATTGGACCTAGCCCTAAGGGGTCAAAAGTTATAGGCCAAAACCTATGGCGTGGTGAGGCGCGAAGCACCGCGCAAGACATCGTACTAGTATGTTATATTTTATGTAGGTAAATCTCTCCATTTTTTGAGACTCAGTTCATTCTTGTACGTTTTCAGAACTTTTGCATCTTACGCCAATAACTATCCACTTTTTATTTCACTTCTATCAACTTATGTCCATCTTAAGTTTTAAGTTGACTGCTTCGGTGGCGTGGTCGGTAGTGCATCGGCTTTCGACTCCGGAGTCCCGGGTTCGATTCCCGGGTCGAATCAAATATTTGTGTGATCCACAAATGTTTCGGAGTTTGGATGTTTTCTATGTATATTATGTATGTATTTAGAAATATATAAGTATGTTTATCAGTTGTTTAGATCTCATAGCACAAGCTTATAGCTTAGGTTGGGCTAGACGACGCGACGTTGTGTGAGAATGTCCAAAAATATAAAAAAATATAAAAATTGAACGAGTGAAGAGGATCCTTTTGAATAACACCAAAATGTCTCCAACACCCAGGTGGAGAGGAACTGGCGTGAGATAGTGAGCATGGAGTACAATTTCAACCGGCTGTTCGAGGAGGCCGACGCGATAGAGGCGATCCGACTGTCCGACATCAGGAACTGGGTCGACAACCACTTCTCTACTGGCAACAAGTCGCACTTCAGGAAACTCTCTGTACAGGTATTTGAATTGTTTATTTCTCATGTCGAACATTTCGAATTATGATTTATTTAAAGATTAGATTTAAAAAATTTTAAAGTTATTTTATGATATAGATTTTGTATGAGGTTTTCTTCAAATTGTATCGTAAAGTAACATTTTAAACACTCGTAGGATACTATAAAATGACTCGCCAAATTTATACCGGTACTGCGTTGAGAAAAGGCTCAGTGGATTATGATGATTGTATTGGTTCCTCGTTACGTTATAGCTTTCGCTTACTTAAGCTATATATTATATTCAAAATTTTATCGATATTTTGCATATTCCATAGTGTACACAACACTATGCATTTTGATTTTGGGATCGCCTCTGAAATGCCTTTCTGTATCTTTCTACATACTATATCTATGGTAGAAAATGTATTATATAGTATTGTTACGAGCCGGGGTTCTACGGAATTAAAAATGCCGATCAAACTACCACAAAACACTTTATTTATTACACCACTAATTTACACTTCACTATAAACTTCACTGAACACTTTTACTCGCACTTGAACTCGCAGGTATAACTCGTATTATCGCTCTTGAAATACTGATCCCCCGCCACCGAAGTGCTCCGCCTTTATAGTACGGTCATTACTCTAGATTACTCTAGAATCTTCACGGAAGAATTATCGCGAACATTCCACACCTTCGAGATGCTTCTAGATAACACGTTACATAGAAGTACCTTGACAGAACATTCCCGAAAGACGTTACGTAGTAGTACTGCGATTTGCTACTAGATGGCGCCGAGTTTGGTAGTCTTATTACTCGCTACGAGATGGCGTTACACTGCCCCCTCCTAAGACATGCTCGTCCCGAGCATTGTCAGGCCCATAATATCGCGCCAATCGATCCACATGAACTATCTTTGGCGCACTTCTTGGACTCTTCCGTATTCGGTAAGTGACATCGTTAATCTTGGTCACAACTCGGTATGGTCCATCCCATTTAGCTTGCAGCTTAGGAGACTTCCCTTTACTGCGGACTGGGTTATGTAACCACACTAACGAACCTTCATCGAAGCTCTTATTGTTTGTCTTTCGGTCGTAACGGGTCTTCATCTTTTCAGACATTTGTTGACCTGATTGTCTGACATGCTCATAAATGTCATTCATCCTGCTGCGCAAGTCATTCGCATAATCAGTGATATTGCGTGGAGCGTCAGGTGGTATACCGGTTAGTAAGTCGGCAGGCAACCGTAATTCTCTTCCAAAGTTCGCATAAGCTGGTGTCACTGACGTGCTTTCGTGAACCGCACTTCGGTAAGACAAAAGAAACGGTTGGATGTGCTTGTCCCAATCTTTTTGCCTGCTTTCCACAACTTTTGCCAGATATCTCTCCAATGTCTGATTAAATCGCTCCACCATTCCATCTGACTGCGGGTGGTAAGAGGTCGTTCTGGTTTTGTGAGTACCCATGACCCGACACATTTCCTGGAACACCTGAGATTCAAAATTTCTTCCTTGATCGCTATGGATTTCTAGAGGCACCCCGAAACGACAGAAGACTTCGTGAACTAATTTATCTGCCACCGTAGTAGCTTCTTGATTAGGTATAGCGAAGACTTCTGGCCACTTCGTGAAATAATCCATCACAACCATGAAGTACTTGTTTCCGCTTTCACTTTCAGGAAACGGTCCCGCAACATCTAGGGCTATCCTTTCCCATGGTGCCCCAACGTTATACAGTTTCAGTGCACCTCTGCTCCGTGTATGAGGTCCTTTCACAGCAGCACAACTCGTACATTTGCGACACCAGTCCTCAACGTCGTCGCGACAGTGGATCCAGTAAAACCGCTCACGTATCTTCAACAGAGTCCTTTTTACTCCCATATGGCCCCCTGAACATCCATTATGGTAGAGCTGTAGCACATCTGGGACCTTAACTTTAGGGACGACCATTTGCAAATGACAGCTGTCTCCTCGAGCATTTTCCCATTTGCGGCACAAGACTCCATCCTGAATAACTAAACTGTCCCATTGCGCCCAATAACTTTTTGTGATTGAACTCATTGAAGCGACGTCACTCCACATGGGTTTAGGAGCACTTGCTTTAATCCACTCAAATATTGGCTTGATGTCTGCGTCGTCCTGTTGAGCATGTTGTAGGCTTTCTTTCCATTCGTCGCTCAGATCCGTTTTAAGCATCTTCACAGGTATGGCTTCCTTTATCTCCTGTTTGGCACAGTGCTTACAGTCTTCAGGGCAAGGTCTTCTTGACAATGCGTCTGCGTTGCCATGGGATCTCCCACTGCGATGTTCGATTACAAAGTCATATTCCTGTAATAGCTCAATCCATCTGGCGACTTGTCCTTCTGGATTCTTAAATTGTAATAGCCACTTCAATGCAGCATGGTCGGTACGTATAAGGAATTTTCGCCCTAGTAAATATTTGCTGAAATGCTGCAATGTCTTCACCACGGCGAGTAATTCTCTCCTCGTGACGCAATAATTCCTTTCAGGTTTCGATAAGGATTTGCTGAAGTAGGCTATAACAACCTCTCGATCTCCTTTCCTTTGAGATAACACACCTCCGAGTCCGATATCACTTGCGTCTGTGTCAACTATAAATTCATTTTCCGCATCAGGATAACCCAAAATAGGTGTATTGCACAGACGATTCTTTAGCTCCTGGAATGCGATGCCGCAGCTTCCGTCCCAACAGAATTGTCGCTTCTCCTCCGTGAGCTTGTGTAAGGGCTTGGCAATATCCGCAAAGTTCTGGACGAATCGCCGGTAGTATGAGCACAAACCCAAAAATGCTCTGACCTGCGTCTTATCCTTTGGAACCGGCCAATCCTTGACGGCGATGATTTTCTCTGGATCCGTGCGGATACCATCTTCAGACACTACGTAGCCTAGGAAGCTTACTTGCCGTTTGAGGAATGAGCACTTCTTCGGGCTGAGCTTCAGGTTCGCGCTTCGGATCTTTACAAGCACGCGTTCCAGGTTTTGAAGATGCTCTTCTAACGTACGGCCCACGATGATAATGTCATCTAGATAGACAAGACAGGCGTCCCCAGTCAATCCGGCGAGTACAATTTCCATTAATCTTTCAAAAGTAGCCGGGGCGTTGCATAAACCAAATGGCATAACTTTAAACTGCCACAAACCCTTTCCTGTGGAAAATGCAGTCTTCTCTTTATCCTTCGGATCGATTTCAACTTGCCAGTAGCCACTTTTCAGGTCTAGCGTGCTAAACCACTTCACCCCTGTCAGCATGTCCAACGTGTCATCGATCCTTGGTAAAGGGTAGCTGTCCTTTTTCGTAACGTCGTTCAGACGACGATAGTCGACACAAAACCGCATACTGCCATCTTTCTTCCTCACCAGCACTACAGGTGAGCACCATGGACTTGACGATGGTTCTATCACACCATCTTTTACCATTCCTTCAATCATGGTCTCAACTTCCTTTTCCCGTGCTACTGGCAGTCTCCTTGGTCGCTGACGGATGGGTGCCTCATTTCCTGTATTGATTCTATGCTGAACCAATCCAGTCTTCCCAATGTCAGCATCACTCGAAGAGAAAATATCGGCGTACTTGAGTAACATCTTCTTAGCCTTGTCCATTTCATTCTTCGTTAAGATGTTACGACAGTCTTCTAAAAGTGTCAACACGTTGTTTCTAGCGTCCTTGTTGACGATGTTCCCAGTACTCAACTCTTGGCATCGGCGCATCCAATCTACTTCTTCGCAAGTGCCAATCAATGTGCTCTTTTCTATCACGTGTTCCTTATCACTAAGGTTCAGCACACGTACCACTGAGGCTTCATTGGCTCTTACCAGAGTTCGGGCCATTTTCCATGGAAGTTCATTGTATATCCCTTCTATGAGTACACATCGATGTGTTCGCCCAGAATTCTGAGGGAGACTAACTGGTACAGTCGTTTCTGATCTGGCAGGAAGCACGACCTTCTTCAAGCTGTACACTTTTCCTGATAACGCTCCTTCCATGAAAAGTTCCTCTTGACCACATTTCATCGCTCCTTGCTTGACGTCGATCTCACAAGAGTTCTTCCTCATAAAGTCTAAGCCCAGTATGCAGTCGTCCATTATGTCAGCCACGATGACATTATGCAGGTAAATTCCATTGCCCAACTTTAACTGCATCTCTTTCTCTCCTCGGACGGGTATGCGCTGACCCGTGGCCGTTACCAAGTTGATGCGGTCACGGTTTGCAGAGTCCCCAAGGAACCGATTTGCAAGTCGGGAACTGACAACCGTGCGAGATGCTCCAGTATCTATTGTCAGCTTGCATGGTGTTCCATTTACCTCGCCCTTGATGATCAGGCTGTTCCCATCCTGGGTTTGTGAGATCGAAACCCTTGGGGCTCTTCTAAAATCAGCCAGCACCCGCCCCGCAGTCCTGGCATTTATTCGTTTCCCTTCCTGTTGCTGGGCGGTGACATTAGCCACCCTATCCTCTTGGGAACGACTTTCTTCTCTTTCCGCAGTCCGCTTTGGGCAACTGGATCGAAGGTGGCCCCTCTCACCACATGTGTAGCACCTAGGGCTATACCTCGTGAAACGGTCGCGAGCCGGTGATGCTACAACTTCCCTGACACGGTGAGATCGATGATCCTTCCGTACGGCTTCGACCTCCAAAGCATGAGCCAAGGCGTCTTTGAGAGTCTCATGGTGCCCGAGTCTGACAGCGGCCCTGACTTCCAGGTCGTGGATGCCGTCGATGAATACTTGCACCAGATTCCCATCGATGAGCGCAGGTAACGACTGGTATGCCTTCCGTACCAGCTTCTCAACTTCCAGGGCCCACTGTTGCAAGTTTTCACCAGAGCGCTGGACACGATCCTTCAGCTGCGCACGATACACGTGTTCCAGGTGAGCGTCACCGTATCTGGTTTCCAAGGCTTCTAGTAGCTGCTCGTAGGAAACATCGTCTCCGAGAGCTTCTAGGATGGTTAACGCCTTGTCTCGCAAACCCAATGTAAGCGCAGTCATGGCCTGGGCTTTGCTCCACCCGTTTGCCTTCTTAACGGCTTCAAACTGCTTTTTATAGGCTGACCATGAAGATGTCCCATCGAATGGCGGTACTTTAAATCCACGCGCTGAAGGTACGGCAGGTAAGGAAGTCGCAATCCCATCTCCAGCTTTCAGATTTCCCAGCTCTTTCCTCACATCTGTAATCTGGTTTTTTACATCTTCAATCCGAGTTTCGGCTTCCGTGATGCGGTTCTCAACATGATGAACTTGATCCTTCATCACATTCATCTCCTTGCCAAAAGTCGCTCGAAGATCTTTCATGAGGAGCGTCTGTTCCTCCTGGCGGCGTGCCTGCTCCTCCTTGTCACGCAGCAGCTGTTCTTCCAACCGGCGGGCCTGCTCCTCCTGGCGGCGTGCCTGCTCCTCCTGGCGGCGTGCCTGCTCCTCCTGGCGGCGTGCCTGCTCCTCCTTGTCCCGCAGCAGCTGTTCTTCCAACCGGCGGGCTTGCTCCTCCTGGTGGCGGGCCTGCTCCTCCTGGCGACGGGCTTGCTCCTCCTGGTGGCGGGCCTGCTCCTCCTGGCGACGGGCTTGCTCCTGTAGCATCGCCATCAGCGCAGCAAAGTCTGGAGGTGCTGGCGCTGGAGATACCGTGGGCGGGCCTGCTTCCACCGTTGGCTGCTCCTGACCACCCAACCTCTCCGGCGTATTACCTCCGAAGCGCCTGCTGTCCAACTCCTGCTGGCGCTGACCCCTGGTACGGACGCCCTCTGTGTCTTCTTTCGGTAACACCGGCATTGTCCAAATCCCCAATTCTGACACCAATTGTTACGAGCCGGGGTTCTACGGAATTAAAAATGCCGATCAAACTACCACAAAACACTTTATTTATTACACCACTAATTTACACTTCACTATAAACTTCACTGAACACTTTTACTCGCACTTGAACTCGCAGGTATAACTCGTATTATCGCTCTTGAAATACTGATCCCCCGCCACCGAAGTGCTCCGCCTTTATAGTACGGTCATTACTCTAGATTACTCTAGAATCTTCACGGAAGAATTATCGCGAACATTCCACACCTTCGAGATGCTTCTAGATAACACGTTACATAGAAGTACCTTGACAGAACATTCCCGAAAGACGTTACGTAGTAGTACTGCGATTTGCTACTAGATGGCGCCGAGTTTGGTAGTCTTATTACTCGCTACGAGATGGCGTTACAGTATGTATAAACCAGACTTAATTTTATATTAACCAGGCATCGTATTTAATATAATAAATTTATTTATTTCCAGATAATGGGTCACAAACGAAACAATAGTACAATATCAACGGACAACACCACAAACTTCAGTCTCACATATTTGGACGCTAGCGAGCCCTTCGGGGACACTACAGAGAACAATTCCGACTTTATTAAAGACATTGACTCATTTACTGCAGAACTTCCCATAATTCCCGTCTCAAAATTCGACTTGGCACAATGCTGACATTACTATATCGTATATTACTTTTATATGATTGTCGATACTGGTGTGGGAATACTGAAATCTCTTTTAAAGTCTGTTAAAAAAAGTTATAAAGCAATATTGTCGTATGAAGTTCCGCCCGAACATTAGAAAAAAAAAATCTTAAATTTCGTTCGAAATTTAAATTTGAAGTTAAATGCAATCCTAGAAGTTTTTTTTTTAATTTAGATTTTGTGATTCCGTATTTAAAACACATTGACGTAAGTACATATTGTTAAAAAAAACTAATGATCTAGAATAAATATTTATGGTTTTAAATACGATCAAAAACACACACTATTTAGCTACAAAATTTCACTATTATTTGGCCGCTGAAAGTTTATTATAATACTAGCGGACGCCCACGGCTTTGTCCGCTCGACAGATCATATACAAAAACCTTCTACGAGAACCACTCTATCCAATGGTGAAAACCGCATCAATATTCGTTCCGTAGTTTTAAAGATATAAGCATACATACGGACGAAGCGACAACGCTGAAAATTTGTTAAAAAGTATACAATTAATGTATGTTTGACTAGTTTTTTTATAGACATGTTTTGTTATCAGTACCTAGTTATCACGATATTCAATAATGAAAAAATGTCTGCCTACATTATTATTACATATTTCACTTGTTAAAGCTTTTTGTACAGATTGTTTTACTCGGTAGTAATTTAATTATTTATGGTGTGAATAAGGCTTTGTTTTACATTTTGTACATACAATAATTAAAATAACACGTAATGAGGTGAAATATTTCATAATTATTGTAAATATTTGTACTTAAATATTATGGCTATATTGTAGG
This sequence comes from Nudaria mundana, assembly GCA_963556515.1. Taxonomy (NCBI): domain Eukaryota; kingdom Metazoa; phylum Arthropoda; class Insecta; order Lepidoptera; family Erebidae; genus Nudaria; species Nudaria mundana. The sequence goes on along the minus strand of OY748307.1, from coordinate 11,452,750 downwards.
TGAGAAAAATATTGACAAAAGTCTAATAACTATATAAATTATAATGACTCTTTGATAAATATTAAATTAAATATACTATAAACAATTATTTATTGTTTTTTTTTTTGGTTCTACTCCAATTTTTTTTTAAGTCCGCGCAAGCGCGGCCACTCTTACGTCCATTAGCGGGCGTCTCTGGTATCATCTACCCCACTATTATAAACTGCTCGAGTGTTAGAGGCCATACGGTTTGAAGGGACTGTTGATTATAAAAAAGTAATCGGTACTCTTGGGATCTGATACCCAGTATATCATCTAAGCTCCAAGTAAGTAGGGCCTTCCAAGAGAGCCTTTAAGAGAGCGGATGCCCAGCGCGTAGCGCGGCTTAGTCAGGAGCTCACTTCCCATCCCACGGGCAGCCGTGGATACTGGCAACTGGCCAAAGCCGTGCAATCTAACTTTTGTCAGCCCTCGCTGCCACCGCTGCGTTACCCAGATAGAACACTGGCTCACAAAGCAAAGAGAAAGCGGATATGCTCGCAGATCTCTTTGCGGCTAATTCCCGGGTCGACGACCGTGGCCTGCAGCCCCCCGCCATCGCCAACTGTGGCCACACTATGCCTGTCATTGTACTCAGGCAATGCGATGTACGGGCAGTGCTGCGATCACTCGACACGCGGAAAGCCAGTGGCCCTGACGGCGGTGGTACTACGAAAATGCGCAGCTGAGTTGTCTCCTGAACAACTCGTCTGTACCGCCTGTCTTACTCCACAGGAATCGTGCCGGAGGTTTGGAAGGAAGCGAACGTACAACCGATCCCCAAGAAAGGCGATCGGTCTGATCCAGGCAACTGTCGACCAATAACTGTGACCTCAGCCTAGTCATCTGCAAGGTGTTTGAGCTGATCATCAACAAGCAGCTCATGCGATACCTCGAAGATCACTCGCTAATAAATGATCGGCAATACGGCTTCAAGCCAAAACGATCAACGGGTGATCTTCTGGCATTCGTAACGCATGGGGGTTAGGCTATGAAAAGGCACGGCGAGTCCTTGGCGATTAGCCTGGACATCGCCAAAGCTTTCGATAGAGTCTGCCGGGGTGCCGCAGGGGTCTGTGCTGTCACCAACTCTCTTCCTTCTGCATATTAATGATATGCTATCCCTCGGGAACATTCATTGTTATGCAGATAGCAGCACATTGCACGGGAGCTACTGGGCCCGTCCGGCGGCGGGGCGTTCGGAGATTGAGGAGGATAGACAACAACTCGTGGCTGATCTCGACAGGAACGTCGACTGTATCTCTCAATTAGGTACCGAGAACCTGGTCGAGTTCAATGCCCGCAAAACACAGGCGTGTGCATTTACAGCGAAGAAATCCCCTTTCCTTCCCTACCCTCTCTTCAGAATGCATTATTACCAATGAAGGACAACCTTGACATCCTTGGCATAGACGCTATATAGAGCTCAATAATAAAATCTACATCGAAAGATGTATAGGGCTATAGCTTCGCGGAAACTAGGAATACAGAACAAGGTAAAGCGATTCTTTACACCGCACCAGAGGCATCTGCTGTACAAGACGCAGATTAGACCCTGCGTTGAATACTGCTCTCACCTCTGGGACGGCTCCGCGAAGTATCTGCTGGACGCTCTCGACGCTATGCAGCGACGGGCTATCCGTATTATAGATTGTCCGGAGGTAATGGGAAGCATTGAGCCGCTAGCTCAGCGCCGAACAATAGCTTCCTTGGCCACATTCTACCGTATTGTTACGAGCCGGGGTTCTACGGAATGGAAAATGCCGATCAAACTACCACAAAACACTTTATTTATTACACACTAATTTACACTTCACTATAAAGCTTCACTAAACACTTTTAATCGCACTTGAACTCGCAGGTATAACTCGTATTATCGCTCTGGAAATACTGATCCCCCGCCACCGAAGTGCTCCGCCTTTATAGTACGGTCATTACTCTAGATTACTCTAGAATCTTCACGGAAGAATTATCGCGAACATTCCACACCTTCGAGATGCTTCTAGATAACACGTTACATAGAAGTACCTTGACAGAACATTCCCGAAAGACGTTACGTAGTAGTACTGCGATTTGCTACTAGATGGCGCCGAGTTTGGTAGTCTTATTACTCGCTACGAGATGGCGTTACACTGCCCCCTCCTAAGACATGCTCGTCCCGAGCATTGTCAGGCCCATAATATCGCGCCAATCGATCCACATGAACTATCTTTGGCGCACTTCTTGGACTCTTCCGTATTCGGTAAGTGACATCGTTAATCTTGGTCACAACTCGGTATGGTCCATCCCATTTAGCTTGCAGCTTAGGAGACTTCCCTTTACTGCGGACTGGGTTATGTAACCACACTAACGAACCTTCATCGAAGCTCTTATTGTTTGTCTTTCGGTCGTAACGGGTCTTCATCTTTTCAGACATTTGTTGACCTGATTGTCTGACATGCTCATAAATGTCATTCATCCTGCTGCGCAAGTCATTCGCATAATCAGTGATATTGCGTGGAGCGTCAGGTGGTATACCGGTTAGTAAGTCGGCAGGCAACCGTAATTCTCTTCCAAAGTTCGCATAAGCTGGTGTCACTGACGTGCTTTCGTGAACCGCACTTCGGTAAGACAAAAGAAACGGTTGGATGTGCTTGTCCCAATCTTTTTGCCTGCTTTCCACAACTTTTGCCAGATATCTCTCCAATGTCTGATTAAATCGCTCCACCATTCCATCTGACTGCGGGTGGTAAGAGGTCGTTCTGGTTTTGTGAGTACCCATGACCCGACACATTTCCTGGAACACCTGAGATTCAAAATTTCTTCCTTGATCGCTATGGATTTCTAGAGGCACCCCGAAACGACAGAAGACTTCGTGAACTAATTTATCTGCGACCGTAGTAGCTTCTTGATTAGGTATAGCGAAGACTTCTGGCCACTTCGTGAAATAATCCATCACAACCATGAAGTACTTGTTTCCGCTTTCACTTTCAGGAAACGGTCCCGCAACATCTAGGGCTATCCTTTCCCATGGTGCCCCAACGTTATACAGTTTCAGTGCACCTCTGCTCCGTGTATGAGGTCCTTTCACAGCAGCACAACTCGTACATTTGCGACACCAGTCCTCAACGTCGTCGCGACAGTGGATCCAGTAAAACCGCTCACGTATCTTCAACAGAGTCCTTTTTACTCCCATATGGCCCCCTGAACATCCATTATGGTAGAGCTGTAGCACATCTGGGACCTTAACTTTAGGGACGACCATTTGCAAATGACAGCTGTCTCCTCGAGCATTTTCCCATTTGCGGCACAAGACTCCATCCTGAATAACTAAACTGTCCCATTGCGCCCAATAACTTTTTGTGATTGAACTCATTGAAGCGACGTCACTCCACATGGGTTTAGGAGCACTTGCTTTAATCCACTCACATATTGGCTTGATGTCTGCGTCGTCCTGTTGAGCATGTTGTAGGCTTTCTTTCCATTCGTCGCTCAGATCCGTTTTAAGCATCTTCACAGGTATGGCTTCCTTTATCTCCTGTTTGGCACAGTGCTTACAGTCTTCAGGGCAAGGTCTTCTTGACAATGCGTCTGCGTTGCCATGGGATCTCCCACTGCGATGTTCGATTACAAAGTCATATTCCTGTAATAGCTCAATCCATCTGGCGACTTGTCCTTCTGGATTCTTAAATTGTAATAGCCACTTCAATGCAGCATGGTCGGTACGTATAAGGAATTTTCGCCCTAGTAAATATTTGCTGAAATGCTGCAATGTCTTCACCACGGCGAGTAATTCTCTCCTCGTGACGCAATAATTCCTTTCAGGTTTCGATAAGGATTTGCTGAAGTAGGCTATAACGACCTCTCGATCTCCTTTCCTTTGAGATAACACACCTCCGATTCCGATATCACTTGCGTCTGTGTCAACTATAAATTCATTTTCCGCATCAGGATAACCCAAAATAGGTGTATTGCACAGACGATTCTTTAGCTCCTGGAATGCGATGCCGCAGCTTCCGTCCCAACAGAATTGTCGCTTCTCCTCCGTGAGCTTGTGTAAGGGCTTGGCAATATCCGCAAAGTTCTGGACGAATCGCCGGTAGTATGAGCACAAACCCAAAAATGCTCTGACCTGCGTCTTATCCTTTGGAACCGGCCAATCCTTGACGGCGATGATTTTCTCTGGATCCGTGCGGATACCATCTTCAGACACTACGTAGCCTAGGAAGCTTACTTGCCGTTTGAGGAATGAGCACTTCTTCGGGCTGAGCTTCAGGTTCGCGCTTCGGATCTTTACAAGCACGCGTTCCAGGTTTTGAAGATGCTCTTCTAACGTACGGCCCACGATGATAATGTCATCTAGATAGACAAGACAGGCGTCCCCAGTCAATCCGGCCAGTACAATTTCCATTAATCTTTCAAAAGTAGCCGGGGCGTTGCATAAACCAAATGGCATAACTTTAAACTGCCACAAACCCTTTCCTGTGGAAAATGCAGTCTTCTCTTTATCCTTCGGATCGATTTCAACTTGCCAGTAGCCACTTTTCAGGTCTAGCGTGCTAAACCACTTCACCCCTGTCAGCATGTCCAACGTGTCATCGATCCTTGGTAAAGGGTAGCTGTCCTTTTTCGTAACGTCGTTCAGACGACGATAGTCGACACAAAACCGCATACTGCCATCTTTCTTCCTCACCAGCACTACAGGTGAGCACCATGGACTTGACGATGGTTCTATCACACCATCTTTTACCATTCCTTCAATCATGGTCTCAACTTCCTTTTCTCGTGCTACTGGCAGTCTCCTTGGTCGCTGACGGATGGGTGCCTCATTTCCTGTATTGATTCTATGCTGAACCAATCCAGTCTTCCCAATGTCAGCATCACTCGAAGAGAAAATATCGGCGTACTTGAGTAACATCTTCTTAGCCTTGTTCATTTCATTCTTCGTTAAGATGTTACGACAGTCTTCTAAAAGTGTCAACACGTTGTTTCTAGCGTCCTTGTTGACGATGTTCCCAGTACTCAACTCTTGGCATCGGCGCATCCAATCTACTTCTTCGCAAGTGCCAATCAATGTGCTCTTTTCTATCACGTGTTCTTTATCACTAAGGTTCAGCACACGTACCACTGAGGCTTCATTGGCTCTTACCAGAGTTCGGGCCATTTTCCATGGAAGTTCACTGTATATCCCTTCTATGAGTACACATCGATGTGTTCGCCCAGAATTCTGAGGGAGACTAACTGGTACAGTCGTTTCTGATCTGGCAGGAAGCACGACCTTCTTCAAGCTGTACACTTTTCCTGATAACGCTCCTTCCATGAAAAGTTCCTCTTGACCACATTTCATCGCTCCTTGCTTGACGTCGATCTCACAAGAGTTCTTCCTCATAAAGTCTAAGCCCAGTATGCAGTCGTCCATTATGTCAGCCACGATGACATTATGCAGGTAAATTCCATTGCCCAACTTTAACTGCATCTCTTTCTCTCCTCGGACGGGTATGCGCTGACCCGTGGCCGTTACCAAGTTGATGCGGTCACGGTTTGCAGAGTCCCCAAGGAACCGATTTGCAAGTCGGGAACTGACAACCGTGCGAGATGCTCCAGTATCTATTGTCAGCTTGCATGGTGTTCCATTTACCTCGCCCTTGATGATCAGGCTGTTCCCATCCTGGGTTTGTGAGATCGAAACCCTTGGGGCTCTTCTAAAATCAGCCAGCACCCGCCCCGCAGTCCTGGCATTTATTCGTTTCCCTCCTGTTGCTGGGCGGTGACATTAGCCACCCTATCCTCTTGGGAACGACTTTCTTCTCTTTCAGCAGTCCGCTTTGGGCAACTGGATCGAAGGTGGCCCCTCTCACCACATGTGTAGCACCTAGGGCTATACCTCGTGAAACGGTCGCGAGCCGGTGATGCTACAACTTCCCTGACACGGTGAGATCGATGATCCTTCCGTACGGCTTCGACCTCCAAAGCATGAGCCAAGGCGTCTTTGAGAGTCTCATGGTGCCCGAGTCTGACAGCGGCCCTGACTTCCAGGTCGTGGATGCCGTCGATGAATACTTGCACCAGATTCCCATCGATGAGCGCAGGTACCGACTGGTATGCCTTCCGTACCAGCTTCTCAACTTCCAGGGCCCACTGTTGCAAGTTTTCACCAGAGCGCTGGACACGATCCTTCAGCTGCGCACGATACACGTGTTCCAGGTGAGCGTCACCGTATCTGGTTTCCAAGGCTTCTAGTAGCTGCTCGTAGGAAACATCGTCTCCGAGAGCTTCTAGGATGGTTAACGCCTTGTCTCGCAAACCCAATGTAAGCGCAGTCATGGCCTGGGCTTTGCTCCACCCGTTTGCCTTCTTAACGGCTTCAAACTGCTTTTTATAGGCTGACCATGAAGATGTCCCATCGAATGGCGGTACTTTAAATCCACGCGCTGAAGGTACGGCAGGTAAGGAAGTCGCAATCCCATCTCCAGCTTTCAGATTTCCCAGCTCTTTCCTCACATCTGTAATCTGGTTTTTTACATCTTCAATCCGAGTTTCGGCTTCCGTGATGCGGTTCTCAACATGATGAACTTGATCCTTCATCACATTCATCTCCTTGCCAAAAGTCGCTCGAAGATCTTTCATGAGGAGCGTCTGTTCCTCCTGGCGGCGTGCCTGCTCCTCCTTGTCACGCAGCAGCTGTTCTTCCAACCGGCGGGCCTGCTCCTCCTGGCGGCGTGCCTGCTCCTCCTGGCGGCGTGCCTGCTCCTCCTTGTCACGCAGTAGCTGTTCTTCCAACCGGCGGGCCTGCTCCTCCTGGCGGCGTGCCTGCTCCTCCTGGCGACGGGCTTGCTCCTCCTGGTGGCGGGCCTGCTCCTCCTGGCGACGGGCTTGCTCCTGTAGCATCGCCATCAGCGCAGCAAAGTCTGGAGGTGCTGGCGCTGGAGATACCGTGGGCGGGCCTGCTTCCACCGTTGGCTGCTCCTGACCACCCAACCTCTCCGGCGTATTACCTCCGAAGCGCCTGCTGTCCAACTCCTGCTGGCGCTGACCCCTGGTACGGACGCCCTCTGTGTCTTCTTTCGGTAACACCGGCATTGTCCAAATCCCCAATTCTGACACCAATTGTTACGAGCCGGGGTTCTACGGAATGGAAAATGCCGATCAAACTACCACAAAACACTTTATTTATTACACACTAATTTACACTTCACTATAAAGCTTCACTAAACACTTTTAATCGCACTTGAACTCGCAGGTATAACTCGTATTATCGCTCTGGAAATACTGATCCCCCGCCACCGAAGTGCTCCGCCTTTATAGTACGGTCATTACTCTAGATTACTCTAGAATCTTCACGGAAGAATTATCGCGAACATTCCACACCTTCGAGATGCTTCTAGATAACACGTTACATAGAAGTACCTTGACAGAACATTCCCGAAAGACGTTACGTAGTAGTACTGCGATTTGCTACTAGATGGCGCCGAGTTTGGTAGTCTTATTACTCGCTACGAGATGGCGTTACAGTATTTACCACGGCGAGTGTTCTGAAGAGCTCTACAATCTGTTCCCACCCTCTTTCTTCCGATCCCGAACAACGCATGTCGGGCAGAGATGCCACTCCCACACAGTGGATAGCATGTTCGTGAGAACCGAACGTTTTAAACGGTCGTTTCTCTGCCGAGCGATAGTGGCCTGGATCGCCCTGCCTGTGCACGTGTTTCCTCCCACATATAACCCTGGGTTCTTTAAGCGGAGCGTGAAGAGGCACATCAGTAGGTCGTCAAGTTGAGGGCCACTCTCTATAGTATTGTGTGCTGTGAGAGTGGCCCACACACAATCGCAAGACGTCGTCACGACTTACCACCAGGCGGGGGTGTCAATTTGCCGAACCCAATATAAAAAATAAAAAAAAAATAAGTATCCAACTAAGCTCCAATTAAGCTGAGGAAAAATTTGGATCTGAATATCTGATAATCAGTACCTATATAAGGACTTTTTCGTAGTACAAGGACTTTTATTATAAATGTTCTTAACTGTATGTAACTACGATATAATTTGTCTTACAGAAACAAATCAAAACGATAGCGTTTCTGATGGGGTTCGCGTTCGCGCAGCGGAATTTTGTTGAATTTAAAGATTTTAATTATGCAGATATTTAGTGTATGACGTCGTGTAATTGTGTATGGTAAAAAAAAATTGTGCATGCATGCAGCCATTGTGGAGAAATTCGCCAAAAACTGATTCCGCTGGGCGAACGTTGTCCTGGTGGAACTTTTTTTAATCCATGGACTTAGAAGAAAAAAAATGTGTTCAAAAATTTGTGTGTAATTGTGATGTATGAATGAATAAAATTTGTGCATGCATAAACTTCGGAGAAATTCAAGTTTCCGCTACGCGAACGTTTGGCCATTTGCTAGTTTTCATAAGCTATAGAGAGCTGTAGATTTTTACATACGTTGTTTTGAATTTGTTTATATTTGTTTCAGAAATTGATTTAGAAAAAATCGTAGGGTTTAAAAGATAAAAATATAAACCTAAAATACGCTTATTAGGTCTTAGTTCGTAAAGTATGCACTTTGGGGGTCTAGTTTTTCACGTTTATATAAACCTTGTAAGAGTGTCTGCAACATCTTGCTAAGTATCAATGATGTTCCGTTAGTAATTAAGGAGTTATAGGACAAATTACCATGAATAGACCACTGTTTACAAAGCATTCAAATATCACGACGTTCTAAAGGAATTGCATAGTAAAATGTATTCCAATAATTCGTTTATTAATTCAACTACTAAAAATTTCTCGTGCAAAATTTCATCTCATTAAATTCAGTAATTCCATTGTAGTATTTATTAATATGGTACAGTTGCGTACACAAGCGTTAGGAAAAATTAAAACAATAAAATTGCATTTCTTGAATGAAAATTTTTTTTTAATAATAACGCCACTATCTACGATAAAAATAAATCTTCAATTAACAAGTACTTCTCTAATTAAACATCCGTGTACAATATTATTTTTATTTACATATAATAATTATGTATTTATTATTTAGTTCTCGCCACCTGTTACGTAGAAACCCAAAAATTGGCGAAATGTGGGTGTCACAGAAATGTCACACCTCTGCCTACCCCTTCTGGGACAACAGCTGTGAGAATATGAATGAATGAATGAAAATACAGAAAATAAGCCGCCTATCGCTCGTTGCGCGCGTTGTCTATTTTTTCACACTAGCAAAATATTTTTGATCAATTCATACTACAATACTAGACTATTTAACCAAAGGACTAGCTTTAAATAGAAAAATAAATGACCTATAAATTATATCGAAACAACAATTGTGTTACCACTTGTACCAATTCAATTCCGGTATTATACTGTAAATTTTAGAATGTCACCTAAATATATTGCACGGCCCATAGAGATATTATAAGAGTAGAGGTGGTGTAATACAATTTTCCTATTGGACAAAGTGTGACTCTTCGCGGGTGTGAAGGAGGGGTGAGGAGGGGTATAAGGAACCTTAGTCCCGCCCACTTCTTTATTATCCATCTCGCGGTCAATAGCAAAACTACTTAATTCATTAAAATGTCAATTTACTACGTAGTTTTAACAATCTCACACTCCTAACAGGGACGTAGTCAGATTTTTGGTACAAAGGAGATTTATATTTTTTGAATTGCAAATATACCTATCTCAAACTGAACTGTCGAAATTTGCCGTAGGGGTTATATCCACGTCTAAAGTATAACGGGGCCCTATACGGGGCTCCCGTATGGGCATGTAGATTGACGGCCAACAACGTGTCTATTTTAAATAGACCGTTGATAACCTTGGCTTCATTAAGTATCTGTTTCGCATCCATCGTGAGGTAACACCCTAACACCCTAGTGTCAACACTGCGAGGCCTCGGACGATGACACTGTACTCAACACGTTGGTGGAATTCTGACCGTGGGCGAGTTAGCGCCGGGACCTCATAGTGGGTCTGGGCGTGGATACCCTCTCGCTAGAGTCCATGCCTCAAGCCATGGTCTACAGCAGGAGTAGGTGGAACGCGGCCGTGTCCTTCTGCGAGTAGGTCATGCTCGCGAAGGAGGCGACCGAGAGAGTGAGGAAACGTACCCTCCCCACTGAGTTCCGTAGTCAATGGCCAGGGCGCCGCAGACTTATTTACGCCCAGGACCAACGATACCTCCATGATCGGGGCCTGAGGACGGCGGGCGGGATAGCCACCCACCGTCATAACACTTTTCCCTTAAGCGCTCGGCGATGGACGTATGAGAGGCTGCGGCTATTGGTCGCGGAATTAAAAATGGATGGTCTCAAAATATACTATTTTCTCGTTTTTGCTCCGCTCCTATCATTTTTAGCGTGATGTTATATAGTCTATAACTTTGCTTATTACAAGTATTTAGCTATACTAACTATAATAAGCTATATTGAGTACAGCCCATTATGAAACAGTCGTAGGAAACTTGTCTTGTAAAATTATCAGTTTCTAATCGCGGCACTGTATTTTTGAAGTTTTATGTTTATTGTTGCCAGTTGTCAATAGATGGCGACTTAGACGCGGACGGCTCTATAAAAACTACAGAGAAAATTTTAGCAATTAAAAATCACTTATAGTACAAGATCCCACTGCAGAATATTGCGCTCATCGAGTATTTGCTAAAAACTAAATTTTTACTACTATTTTTGATTAGGAGAATATATACCTACTAGGTTGCCTATAAAAATGTGGCCGCTAGTAATTTTAATTAAATTATTGTTAATTGATTTTGGGGACAAAATTTCGCTCACTTGTTTTTTAAATAAAATATCGTCCACTTCACGGCAATATATATAAAGAATCTGAAAAATCACGGTTGACGTTGCGCACTTGACCGCACCTCTTCGCAGCCAGGTGCAAACAGGTATGATTTTGATACATTAATGCGTTCACAACGTACATTTATTATTTATATATCAAATTAAAGCATTTTTTTTTCTGTTTTTAATGATATACGGTTGCTTAATTAAATCTGGCCGCAAATAAGGGTTGCTGGCTGTTAAAGATGGTAAATATTTAAGGGAGAGTGAAAGACAGTTAGCGCGTAACATCATTAGTCAGACGAGGATAGCGATATTTCTATTTTTTGCTAAGACTTTAATAAATATGTAAGTATAAATTTTAAAAATAAGACCGTTTGGCGTTAGAACAAAACAGTTATTATATGTGTGAAGAAACATACCATGTCGATGAAGAATGCGTTCAATGAATTATGTCGTATAACATAGTAAATCTGTACTTTACCTAGTCTCATCTTATCTTACCTGTCACTTTCATCTAACTTTATTTATTTACACTTCATGCACAGTAACAGTACATAGGCGGACTTAATGCCATAGGCATTGTCTAACAGTCAACCTTAGGGTGATGCAGAGAGAACTTGTAGTAGGTGCTTAGAGGTTATGATAGTTATAATGACATTAGAGAAACAGGTCAGACCGGGGTAAAAATTTATAATGATAATCAATAAACTTAAATACTAATAACTACATACATAGCTAATACTAACAAACACACACACATACATACATACACAAACATACATACATACATATACATATATTACGCCCATAAACCTACATAATATATACTACGTATTATTAATATATTAAGTGTCTAAGGAATATCCGTACATTATGTCTATATACTATACATAAACTAATAAAACACAACTATGAGCTATGACTGCATTAAGTATAGGATAGGAAAGACATGATCAGAACTGACTTTGTTTATGAGTCACGATATAATTCATATACCTTCTTCTTGAAAACGAAGCGGCTGGTTGACATCCTAATTTCCAACGGAAGCACATTCCAGAGAAGAATAGACTGTACGTAGAATGAAGTGTGAACAAGGCTAGAAGTGTGAGAAGGACAATGTAAAAGAAGATTGTTTGAAGAGCGCAAGTTTTTGTTATGATTGGAGCCAAGAAATTCAAAGTATTGAGTAAGATATGATGGGACATTGGGAGAATTTAGGAAGGAGTAAAGCATAGTCACAGCACGCAAGCTACGACGCTTGCGTATGGATACTAACTCTAACTCAGAGCGGAATTCCGAAACATGATCATACTTACGAAGATTGTAGACGAATCGAATGCAATTATTGAGAAGACGGTTAAGTTAATTGAGTAGATCTGCATTCAGGTCGAAATAGCACACATCACCATAGTCTATGACAGGAAAGATCAACGAACGCATAAGCGCAGCCTTTGTTGTGGCTGGAAGGAAGTTCTTCAAGCGATAAAGCGCCCGTAAGCTGCCCGTTACCCTCTGACACACTCCGGCAATCTGAGCTTGCCAGTTGAACGTGGTGTCAATATACAAACCTAAGTTTTTGACGCAAGAAGTAAGGGATATCGGTTTAGCATTGAAGATTCCTTTGGCTGCACGTAGACCATGGCTCTATGAGCCAGATCTACGTGTGCGTCTACCGATCCCACACAGGGGATTCTGAGACAACAAAGCTCTTCCAGTACCTCAGCGAGACGGCTGATGAAGCGCAGGTGCGGTTCCCGAACGCTGACCTAGTGTTTCTGGGGGACTTCAATGGCCATCACATTGAATGGCTGGGGTCCCTCAAGACTGATCATGCGGGTAGAGCCGCCCATGCGTTCGCTCTCTCCCACGGTCTGACCCAGATGGTATGCGGGATCACCCGGATACCAGACAGGTCAGATCACGCGCCCGCTCTGCTGGATCTACTGCTGACGAGTCGCCCAGCCCAGTACAGTGTTTCGGTAGGAGCCCCACTGGGTAGTTCCGACCACTGTGTTGTTCACGCTGGCATGAAGGTGTCACCTCCTGCACGTCCTGTGCAAACGTCACGACGACTATGGCACTACTCGTCAGCGGATTGGGACGGTCTACGCGATTATTTTGCGTCCGTCCCCTGGAGCCAGCGCTGCTTTGTAGGAAAGGCTCCTTCGGATAGTGCTTCTGCTATTGCTGGCGAGATCAGTTTAGGGATGGATTATTACATCCCTTTCACTGATGTCGCCAGTATCCGCAGAGCCCGTCCCTGGTTCGGGCGAGATTGTGCCAAAGCTGTTCGACAAAAACAGTCGGCATATCGCGCCTGGATCAGGGCCCGGGCTGTGCGCGACCCAAACGTGGGCCACCTCAAAGCAGCGTACAACCGGGCCACAAAGTCGAGTAAGAGGGCCTTTAAGAGAGCGGATGCCCAGCGCGTCGCGCGGCTTGGTCAGGAGCTCACTTCCCATCCCACGGGCAGCCGTGGATTTTGGCAACTGGCCAAAGCCGTGCAATCTAACTTTTGTCAGCCCTCGCTGCCACCGCTGCGTTACCCAGATGGAACACTGGCTCACAAAGCCCAAGAGAAAGCGGATATGCTCGCAGACCTCTTTGCGGCTAATTCCCGGGTCGACGACCGTGGCCTGCAGCCCCCCGCCATCGCCAACTGTGGCCACACAATGCCTGATATTGTTATCAGGCAATGTGATGTACGGGCAGTGCTGCGGTCACTCGACACGCGGAAAGCCAGTGGCCCTGACGGCATTCCGGCGGTGGTGCTACGAAAATGTGCAGCTGAGTTGTCTCCAGTATTAACGCGTCTGTACCGCCTGTCATACTCTTCAGGGCTCGTGCCGGAGGTCTGGAAGGAGGCGAACGTACAACCGATCCCCAAGAAAGGGGATCGGTCAGATCCAGGCAACTATCGACCCATAGCCATTTCATAGTCACCTCAGTCATTTGCAAGGTGCTTGAGCTCCTTATAAATAAGCAGCTCATGCAATTCCTAGAGGATCACTCGCTAATCAATGATCGACAATACGGCTTCAGGCCAAAGCGATCAACGGGTGATCTTCTGGCATTCGTAACGCATGTCTGGGGTGGGGCTATGGAAAGGCACGGCGAGTCCTTGGCTATTAGCCTGGACATCGCCAAAGCCTTCGATAGGGTCTGGCATGCTTCGCTCCTTTCCAAGCTTCCGGCATATGGTCTACCTCCTCAACTGTGCAGCTGGATTGCCAGCTTTTTAAACGAGCGCCGAGTGCGGGTCCTCTGCGATGGCCAGGCTTCTCGCTTCTTGCAAGTGAATGCCGGGGTACCGCAGGGGTCCGTACTATCACCAACTCTCTTTCTTCTGCATATCAATGATATGCTATCCCTCGGGAACATTCATTGCTATGCAGATGACAGCACACTGCACGGGAGTTACTCGGTTCGTCCGACGGCGGGGCGATCTGAGATTGAGGAGGAGAGACGACGACTCGTGGCTGATCTCGACCGTAACCTCGACAGTATCTCTCAATGGGGTACCGAGAACCTGGTCGAGTTCAATGCCCGCAAAACACAGGCGTGTGCATTTACTGCGAAGAAATCCCCTTTCCTTCCCCTACCCTCTCTTCAGAATGCATTATTACCAATGAAGGACAACCTTGATATCCTTGGCATAGACGTTCGTCGAGAGCTCAATAATAAAAACTACATCGAAAGATGTATAGGGCTAGCTTCACGGAAACTAGGAATACTGAATAAGGTAAAGAGATTCTTTACACCGGACCAGAGGTGTCTGCTGTACAAGACGCAGATTAGACCCTGCGTCGAATACTGCTCTCACCTCTGGGACGGCTCCGCGAAGTATCTGCTGGACGCTCTCGACGCTATGCAGCGACGGGCTATCCGTATTATTGGTTGTCCGGAGGTAACGGGAAGCCTTGAGCCGCTAGCTCAGCGCCGAACAATAGCTTCCTTGGCCGCATTCTACCGTATTTACCACGGCGAGTGTTCTGAAGAGCTCTTCAATCTGATCCCACCCTCTTCCTTCCGATCCCGAACGACTCGTGCCGGGCAGAGATGCCACCCCCACACAGTGGATAGCATGTTCGCGAGAACCGAACGTTTTAAACGTTCGTTTCTCTGCCGAACGATAGTGGCCTGGAACGCCCTGCCTGTGCACGTGTTTCCTCCCACATATAATCCTGGGTTCTTTAAGCGGAGCGTGAAGAGGCACATCAGTAGGTCGTCAAGTTGAGGGCCACTCTCAATAGTAATGTGTGCTGTGAGAGTGGCCCACAATCGCTAGACGTCGTCGCGACTTACCACCAGGCGGGCGGCGTCAATTTGGCGAACCAAATATAAAAAAAAAAAATAAAAAAAAAATAAAAAAAAGATTATCGGCGAAATGGTAACTTTCGCGAGATGGGAGTGGCTGGAATCTGTCACTGTCAATGTCATAGTCTTCAATGTACCAGCAAGCTGCTTGCTCGACATGTTTTTTTTGGCATCGCGTCGTGGGTTGGTGAGCACGTGTGTCCGGAAAAAAAATCTGTTTTTTGTTAACAGTTGCGGTGATTTGTCACTTGTTATTGTTTATTTGTGTATATTATTGTGTCGTCATTACTAACAGGCAATAGGTAAGTGTCCATAATTGTAATTTTACAGAATAAGCATGGATAGGGCTAAACCACCTGATCCTCCTGATCCCTCTAACCCTGCCCCAACAACCCCTATATTTTCCTCCCCTCCTTTCTTCCTGAATGCGATAACCCCAACAACTCCAACTAACCCTCTGACGCAATTCGCGGATGTAGCCTGCGGTATTACAGACACCCGGCCCTCTGCAACCCGTAAGCGTACTGTTAATGATACGTCTAATCTGCCTTCAAAGCAGATTAGAACGCAGATTTCGCGAAATGAATACACCCCTGACGACACAGGACCATTTGTCGTCCACGTGTCCCGTACAGAGTTAGAACACACAGGAACCACACTCCACCCAGTAACTTTCCGCCTATTTATGTGCAAAAATCGCATCTCCAATGTCGCGAAAGACGGTGTAAAGAGGGTCGGCAGAAACCGGGTCTCTGTACAATTTACAGCCTACCAAGATGCTAACGCATTCCTCCTCAACCCCGTCGTTACGCAAAGCAATTATACTGCTACGATCCCGTCCTACAACGTGTCCCGCATGGGAGTAGTTACAGGTATCCCGGTAGATATGACGGAAGAAGACGCTAAAGTGTATCTATCCGTTCCACATGGGTGTGGTCGCATCCTTAAAATAAGAAGGTTTAACCGCAAGGTTACACAGGAAGGTATCACAGAGTGGAAACCCACCCAAACATGCGTGATTATATTTGACGGTCAGGTTTTACCCCAAAGGGTGTATTGTTGCTACAACTCCTTACCAGTACAACAATATGTATATCCTACAATCCAATGTCGCAAGTGTTGTAGGTTGGGACATGTAGAGTCTGCTTGCAGGTCGAAACCCCGATGTTCAAAATGCAGTCATGAGCACCCGGGTAATGGTTGTTCGGTAGACGCGAGTGAGGCTTTTTGTGTGCTGTGCTCGGGCAACTATTTTGCATATAGCAAGGATTGCCCAGAGTATGTTAGACAGAAGGCCATTAAAACTACCATGGCCGAAAAATCTATCTCCTACGTAGAGGCCAGTAATATCGTTCCTCCAGCTTCCCGAAACTATGCCAATGCTGCCAAATCGACCCCACAGCAATCGTACAGGAAAACCATCTCCCTGAAACCCAAGTCCCATGGTCCCAACCCCCGTCCTTATGATAGAATATCACATGAGAATATTACCCGCTCCCCCCTACCCTCACAGCCAAATGGCTGTGCAATCGCCAACCAAAACCATCCTTCAGATAGCATAAGTTCCGTCATAGAACTAATCATTAAATTCCTGACTACACTGATTCCTCATAGCCATCCTATGTCTCCCAGTCTATTTTCCTTTTATTCCTTGTTTATTCCTTCCAGTCAACCGCCCAACGCTGCACAAAACCTTTTACTCCAACTTCTTAACTTTCCCAATGGCTCCATACCTATCCTTTCTCCAATGGAACATTAAAAGCATAGCACACAAAAAGCAAGACTTGATATACCTCATTAACAAACACCACCCAGTAGCCTTTTCCTTTGCTGAGACCTGGTTGCTGCCAAGTCTCAATTTCCACCTTCATCACTACAACACCTTGAGATGTGACAGAGACGATGGGTATGGAGGCTCTGCCCTCCTTACCAATGATAGGGTTCCAATGTCACCCCTCACCCTAACCCCTTCATCAAGAGAGATAGCTATTGTAGCGGCTAAAGTAGAAGGTATCACCATAGTCTCTGTCTATATTGCACATTCTCATGTAAACCTTTTACCAGCTCTGCGAAATATACTGGAGAGTATCAATGGTCCTATGCTAGTCATGGGGGACTTCAATGGACACCACTTCAGATGGGGTTCTGATCACTGCACCCCTCTTGGCGATGGGCTGGTAGTAATATTGGATGATCTCAATTTATGTATTCTGAACACTGGTTGCTCAACCCGGAAAACTCTCCCTGGCCAGCGTAAAAGCTGCGTTGATCTCACCTTCTGTTCTCAGGACATTGCCGCATCTACTCATTGGCACTGCACCGACCTTTCGCATGGGAGTGATCACTACCCAATTATTGTCACTATTACTAATAGAACCTACCTTGAAAAGACCTCCCCTCCCCTCTTACGTTTCAACCTATCTAACCCAGATTGGTCACAATACTCACAACTCCTGGAGGATTCCATCCCTGCTCTCCCCAACCCTGATCCCCTAAATTCTCTCCAAACTGATCACTGCCAAGCGCAACTCTGTCTGGATAGCCTAGTCAGTGCAATTAACACTTGTGCTGAGGCATCATTTCCAATTAAAAACAGTGCTAGAGGTAAAATCCCATCACCCCCGTGGTGGGACCATGAGTGCACCAAAGCCATTAAGGAACGGAAAGAAGCTGAGAGAAATTACAATATAGACATGTCCACGCAAAACTTAATACAATATAAACATATCCTTGCTAAATCTAAAAGGCTACTCCGTCAAAAGAAACGTGCTGGTTGGGCAAAATTTTGTACATCTCTGTCTCCTTCAACCCCATCAACAATTGTATGGAAAAAAATAAACAGCTATAGGTCTGGATGCTCCCCTACTAGCTCTACCATTATGACTAAAGAGACCGCAGAAGTATTTTTCAGGAAATGCGCTCCACCATATGTACCAACAATAGATGAGTGTAAGAATAATACGGATGTAGGGCCTACTGATAGCACATTTGAAGCACCTTTTACCGTTCAGGAACTGGACATGGTGCTGGAACATGTGAAAGACTCTGCCCCCGGCATTGATGGTATTCCATACTCATTCATTTCACACTGTGGTACTAACGCTAAGACCTATCTCTTAAAGATCCTCAACTTCTGCTATCTAAATAGCTGGATCCCTAACCAGTGGAAGATACAGATCATCATCCCCATTCTAAAACCGGGCAAACACACGGATGACCCAAATGGCTACAGACCAATAGCCCTAGCACCGGTTCTG
This sequence comes from Nudaria mundana, assembly GCA_963556515.1. Classification (NCBI taxonomy): domain Eukaryota; kingdom Metazoa; phylum Arthropoda; class Insecta; order Lepidoptera; family Erebidae; genus Nudaria; species Nudaria mundana. The sequence goes on along the minus strand of OY748307.1, from coordinate 11,434,382 downwards.
GCTAAGATCTTCGAACATCTAATTAAAAACAGATTAGAGTGGATAGTTGAGTCTAGGGATCTGTTACCCAGGTCCCAATTCGGTTTCAGGAAAGGTCTTGGTACAATGGACAGCGTAGGTCTCCTTATAACAGACATAAGACTCTCCCTGGCACAAAACCAGTCCACTGTAGCTACATTTCTGGACATTACAGCCGCTTATGATAATGTCCTTCTCCCCATTCTCAGGCAAAAGCTGCAAAAGCTGAGAATACCAGGGACGATGGTCCAATGCATATGCGAAATGTTACTATGTAGAAATCTGGTCCTAAGAGTACAAGGAGAAGAGCTTGGACAGAGAAGGGCGTGGAGAGGCCTGCCCCAAGGCTCGGTCCTAAGTCCTATATTGTATAATCTTTACACCTCAGATATTGATTCCTGCCTTAACCACAATTGTCACATTCTGCAATATGCCGATGATTTGGCCTTATATGTAGACAATGAATCCATTCCTGATGCAGCTGCTTCACTCTCCCTGTCTCTGAACTCTTTAAGCAAGTGGTTGCTGGACCATGGACTAAGTTTGTCTGGCCCAAAAAGCTCTGTTGTGATATTTTCCCGCAAAAAAAGACTCCCACAAATATCTATAAGCATAGATGGCCTCAACATCCCAGTGGCCACAAAGGCTAAGTTCTTAGGAGTCTATCTGGACGCAAGATTATCAGGCACCCATCATCTTAATTACCAAGTTAAAAGATGTGAAAGGAACATACCAATCTTAAAATCCCTTGCCGGTGTTTGGTGGGGGGCTCATCCCTTTACCATGAAATTGGTCTATAACGCACTAGTGCGTTATAGACCAATTTCATTATGGACTATGGTTCCTTTTTGTTAGTGCCATGTAATAAAGGTGCCCTGACCAGGCTGGACACGATCCAGTCCAACTGCCTCCGTATAATAACCGGCGCCATGAAATCTTCACCCATCAACGCTTTACAGGTTGAATGTGCAGAACCGCCTTTAAAATTGAGAAGACAGTACTTAGCATCTCGATTCTTATCTCGTTTAATTTCCAATAACAGTCACCCACTACTTCAAAAAATTATGGAATTAAACTCCACAATTGACACAGCAAGCTATTGGAATCACAAAGAATTCCCCTTAATATTAAAAACTTATAGGTCCTACCAAAACCTTGAATGTCCCATTATGAAATCTGATAGGCTCCCCATGTTCAATTACAACTACTCTATTTTGTGCTACAAACCCCATATAGAAACGAACATAGGGATATATAAGGATATGCCTGCTGCAGGCTCCGCCTTAAATGCCCTTATAGAGGAAAACTGGTATGACTTTCATATATTTTACACTGATGCCTCTAAACTATCCTCTGTTAGCTATACTGGTGCCGCGGTGTACTACCAAAACTCAAAAATTATCCTCATGTACCGTTGCCCTAAGGAATCTTCAGTCTTTACAGGTGAATGTGTCGCGGTATTGGAGGCATGTACATTCATAGAACATCACAATAATATTTATAAAGCTGTAATATTCACCGACTCCCTCAGTTGCCTTAAGGCCTTAGAACAGAACTCCTATAAGAGCAAGCTACATAGCACCATACTCCTGGACATAAAAAAATCGCTGCTTACTTGCTCTAACAACAACAAAACAGTTCACTTAGTCTGGATTCCAAGTCATAGTGGTATTAGTGGCAATGAATATGCAGATTCACATGCAAAAATCGCCATTTCTCACCCATCATCGGACCTTAAACACCTCAAACATCAGGGATACGACCTGCTGAACCTTCCCCAGGTAAATTTGCTGGCTTCATGGCAGGAACACTGGGATGATTCCAGCAAAAAAGGGAAAGTTTTATAATGCCATACAACCTAGCATTACACCCAAACCCTGGTTCTACAAATTTAAAAAGGTACCCAAATGGGTCATATCAGTCATATGTCGTCTCCGTTTAGGCCATTGCTGCTCTCCAGTATTTCTCCATAAAATTAGAGTACGGGATTCGTCGCTGTGCGAGTGTGGCCTTGATGAGGGAAGTTTGGACCACATATTCTTTAGTTGTCCAAGGAACCAATGTATCCCTGATCTTTATAGTTTACTCCCAGAACTAAACATCCCAGTGCCTACTAACATCTCTGCCCTTCTAACATTCCCTTCCCCGGACGTCCTCAGGACCCTTGCCCTATTTATTCAGCATAATTCTGTAAAACTATGATAAAAATTTTGTTGTGTGTCAATATTTAAGTACAAGATTTATATACTTACTCATGTATGTATGTTTATATATAAAAATATATATATATGAGTATACTTATATATATGTATTAAAATATATATATATTATATTATAAATCTAAGTTCATCTGTTTCAGTGTCTTAATACTAACACCAATCAGCAAGAATCACTTTCACCCAACTGGGGGGGGGGGGGGGGGGGGGGAAGGAAAAGTATTCATAATCTTACACTTGCCTAAATTATCGCAGAAAATATTCAGAAACACACGAATAGCCATAACACTTTTCATTGGCCAAATTGTCAACATACCTGACAGAGGCCATTACCAAAAATTGAATTGAAGCTGCTTGCTCACATAGTATGCTTCTTCACACATATAATAACTGTTTTGTTCTAATGCAAAACAGTCTTATTATTTGTGCTCCGAAACATACTACGTCGATGAAGACCTGTTTGTTATGGTATACCTTTCGTTAACATAATATATGTAATCCTAAAATGTTTTGGCAGAATGAATTTGGCGTCCCTTTTTGGCATATACTTGGCCATAATTGATTTTTAGCAGCATATGTACTGTGGAATAATTATATTTAGGTGTAACATATTTATGCATAGTTATAATTTGCACAATGTTTTTAGGCATAGTGTACAGTTGCCTAATAGTATATATTACTAAAATTTAATAGGTATAAAGTAATGAAACGAATGAAAAATAAAAAAGTTACTTTAACCAGTATTTCCTGTATTATATAGTGTCAAAGTAGGTTTAGGTGCAGCGGGGGTGGCCCTTGGGCCAACCCTAAGCCGCCTTTTAATTATTTTACATAGTTACTTATTCTGCGTAAGATGATTATGACTATATTCATTGTAGTTTGATACGTTTATGCCTTTATAAAGCTATGCTTATAAATTTTATGCTTAAATATGATTATGCTAATTTTATTAATGATTAAGACAAATATGCTAAATTTGTTATGGATAAAAAAATTATGCATAAATATCATTAGTCTAAATTACCATATGCCAAAATACTTTACCATAACCACATAATGGAATACCACCATTTTTTGTCAAGACTTGCAGCAGTGAATTATCAACCCCATTGTCGTTATTATTTAATCAGTCAATTAAATCAGGTACGTTCCCCAGTGTTTGGAAGGTTGCGCATGTAGTCCAGATTCACAAGGTTGGTGACAAATCTTGTTCCGAAAATTATCGACCAATAAGCATTCTATCGTGCATGGCCAAATTATTTGAATTAGTAGTCTACGACTCACTCTACTCTCATATTTATCCATTTCGTCGAATCGTTCTACTCTGTCCCATTTATTGACTTATAAAAACTAACTCTGTTCAGCCTTTGGGAGAAGATTACAGGTCGATTCGGTTTACACAGACTTTTCAAAAGCTTTTGAAAAAGTAAACCATAATATCTTATACTCAAAACTGTCACACTTTGGTATACACGGTAACTTGCTGCGCTGGATTGAATCTTACTTGGACAACCGAAGCCAACTCGTGGCTGTTAAGGGTGCCTTGTCTGATCCTATTTCTTGTACTTCTGGGGTACCCCAGGGTTCCCATTTAGGTCCTCTTATGTTTATACGTCGTGGATAGGCTGAAAAACCCGTGCTTGCTATACGCTGATGATCTCAAAGTATTTTCCATTATTAATAATGTACGGGATGCCATCACTCTTCAGTCCGATTTAGAACAAATAACATTATGGTGTGGTGAGAACCGTATGTCTTTAAATGCACAAAAGTGCTGTGTTATTAGTTTTAGCAACAAAAATCATAAAATTCTGTTTGAATAAAATATAAATGGTCATTATTTAGAACGGAAAAAATGTAGTTAAAGACCTGGGAGTACTGTTTGATGAAAAGTTAAATTTCCACTTCTATATAGAGCACATACAGTCTAAAAGAAGAGAAGAGAAGTCTGGAAGAGCTACCAGTCGTCGGTCAGAGGCGGACGTTTGCAAAAATTCTTGCTAAAATTTAGATTAATGTGCATACAATATTCACTCTAAAAGTCTATAAGTGAAGTGCAAGTTTCGTGTGATTGAATTCACAATTCAACAATTAAATTAAATAATAAGTGTAAAGCGACGCGTTAAACAAGCAGCGGCGGGGGACATCTACCTCACCGCTACGACAAGAGACCGTATCCATAATTGCTTTCTCTGTCTAAATAAAATAGTGATCACCGTATACCTACCTACTTACCGAATCAATATTTGTTGCTGAGTGGGTAAATTGTGCAATATGAACCGCTGCGCTGCCGAATGTACAATTGATCTGGATACAGATGATTACATGGAATGTACACGGTGCAAGGATGCCTACCATTACATTTGCCTGAACCTGTCTCCTACGGATGCCGCGTCCCTCGACCAGGATCGTAACCAGGACTGGTCATGCCCCAGGTGTTGTAGTAAGCAACCGAAAGGAGGTAATATTGATCTACCAGTGCGACCAACTACTCCTACATCCACGGCCGACAAAACATTCAATTCCATTCGCCGCAAAAAGCAACATAGACCGGGACTGTTACAAATACCTATACCTACACAGTCAGATTTCGTTTTGCGTACTGAGCTGAGGGAGTTGATTCGTGAAGAAATGCGTAGTGTTGTGAAGGAGTGTATAACCGACCTTAATATAACATTAAAAGAAAACCTGCAAGCAATGCGTGAACAGATTTGTAGTTTTAAGGAGTCCCTTAACTTCATGAGCGATCAGTATGATAGCCTGCATAAGGCGGTAGAAGAAAGTCGGGCCAGTCTTATATCTTTGAGTAAGGAAAATGAGAGCTTGCGATCTGATAATATTAAACTATCGAACAAAATGTCACTTCTAGATCAGGTATCTCGAGCCTCTAATCTCGAAATCTTGTGCGTCCCGGAAACAAAATCCGAGAATGTTATAAGTATCGTAAAACAGCTGGGACGAGCAGTCAATTGTAACATCAATGATAACGAGATACTTTACTGTTCGCGAACGGCAAAAATAAATCCAACAAACACTCGCCCTCGATCTATCTTATTGAAATTAAGCTCCCCACGCACCCGTGACACGTTATTGTCGGCCGTTGTAGCACATAACAAGAAACATACGCAGGATAAGTTGAATACTAGCGACCTAGGCTTTGGTTGCGACAAGTCACCTATTTATGTGGTAGAAAACCTTTCTCCGGAGAATAAGTCGTTACATGCCGCGGCCCGTCAACGTTGTAAACAACTACAATACAAGTTTGTGTGGGTACGCGGAGGTCGAGTCTTCGTACGCAAATCGGAAACATCCCACAAGGTGTTCATAAGTAATTTAGACGTACTAAATAAGTTATTGTAATGTAGGTAAATGTTAGGCAACTTATCTTTTTATTTTTTATTTTTATTATTATGTTATAAAGCTACTTAGCATGTATTTTTCGATACAACAATTAGAATTCATTCGAATACGTATTATTTATATACACAACTACACGAACGTATTTAGCCCATTTAATGTTATTGTAACTATAACAGATCTTCCGTTATATTATATTAATTTACCTCAATACTACTTATGTTATCGTACCAATATAAGTGACTATCGACAGGTGGAATTGGATTGGCAGGTGGATTATGTAATAGCAAAGTAAACGCAGCTATTTACCGGGTTCTATTCGCGTCAATGAATTCATTTGGAAATTTGTTTATTGGTGTGAGGTATGAGGTATGCTATGGCGACTATAGGGTGTGTGCGTTTGTATATTATTTATGTGAGGGGTTCACTACTTTAGACAGTTTGTATAGATTGATAACCAACAGCGGTTTTAGGTATAAAATTATTGAAATAATGCATGTATGTATATGTTTATATCTGGTCTTGAATATAGTACACGTCACAGCTTATTATTACCTATTGGGTTTAACCATTCACCATTCAAATCATTCACCATCATCCTAGCGTTCCACCCGGATGTATCCGAGGCCTACACCTTGAATCCCGGGGTCCGCCTGCTTCTCTTACTCTCGGCTTGGACTGTGCAGCTATTATGGGTACGACTACCGTCCCCCTACCAGAGTGGTAAACCTGTACCAGAAACTCGACCCTCAATCGGCAGGTACACAACCGGCTTGCGGGCGAGATCGGTAACCAACCTCGCCCGCAAGCCAAACCAACCGTTGGTTTGGCCCCAAGGGTACTGGCGTATATCACATTTATCATTCATCTTGTGTGGGTGTGTTATGCACCTCTGCCAACCCCTTCCGGGATGTTGGCGTGATGATGTGTGTGTGAGTATACTAGGTATGTATGTTCCAACGTACTTTATGAATATATTAGTAACGTCAATTTTAATACTCGCTGCTAACTATGGGGATGGCGTACTACTTTACCGTCATAGATATAATGGGATGTACTTATACGGTTCAGCGGCTGGATCGCGGCTATCTAAACTCGATTCCTGGCACTGCAATATTCTAACTTAATGGCTACTAAGGACAAGAGTTTAAGTATCTATTACCAGAATGTCCGTGGCCTTCGCACAAAATGTTTAGATTTTTTTTTTAATAATATTCTAAGTAACAATTACGACATAATTTTAATAACAGAAACATGGCTACAAAGTGACATTCTAAGCAACGAATTGTGTGATAATAGATACGAAATATTTCGCCGTGATCGAGATCTATCGCTTACCAATAAAGAGGGCGGAGGGGGAGTTATGATTTGCATTAAACGTAAATATTACGCCAGTGTGCGTTTTGATTTTAGTAGTACAACGACTGAGCTACTTTCTATCACAGTTGCCGCTCAAGTTTTACGCACGCCTGTCAATTTACACATTGTTTTGGCTTATATCCCTTCTGGTAGTCCTAATATACCTACTCAGCTCGAAGAAGTGATAAGTTCGGTACAGGGGATTACATTATCCCACTCGTCTGACACAGTCTTACTGGTGGGAGATTTTAATCTTCCCTGCTTGCAGTGGTCCGATGCTGGTTTTATACTGGTCAATATTGGAACAAAAGAGCTTCAATCAGCGGCCACCTCTTTTGTTGAAGACCTACTATTTCAAGGTTTACAACAATACAGCTGTATAAAGAACGCCATATGTCGAACACTAGACTTGGCCTTTTGTAACCTCCCTCTCAACGTGCTTAAATGCAATAATATACTCTTAAAGGAAGATAACCACCATCCTTCCTTCACAATGGAAATAACAGACTTATATATTACATCATTTACTGAACAAATTAATAGACGACACAATTTCTACCGTTGCGATTACAATGCGCTAAATAATCATTTGAGCCAAAAAGATTGGTCTGAGATTAAGTTTGAAACTACGGTGGATGATGCTGTGGCCAGGTTCTATGAAATACTAAACGATAGTATCAAAATGTTTGTTCCCTTAGTTAAAAATTCCAAAAATTATCATTATCCTACATGGTTTAGCCCTTCCTTAATAAAGATAATTAAAGAGAAAAATAAATTACACAAGAGATGGAAGAAATTCGGAAATCCCCGTGACTATTTAGAATTCGCTATTCTCCGTGACAGACATCATCGGGAACAGAAAAAATGTTTTCATAATTTTATATCTGTAACTGAATCTAATATAAACCGCAATTCAAAAGCGTTTTGGACCTACGTCAATTCAAAACGAGGCGGCAGTCAATACCCTAACCAGTTTACATCAGATGGTGTCACGTTCACGGAAGGACCGGATGTATGCTCAGCTTTCAACAGTTTCTTCCATAGTGTGTTTATAGATGTACCTACTAATAATGGTTCTGAGACCATAACTAGTGCAGACTGTGACACTCATCCTAATAGTATGTCAAATATAGCAATCACAGAAGATATGGTTCTCAATTCGTTAAAGACACTTGACAAGACAAAAGGCCCGGGCTATGATGGGATACCTGCTATATTTTTGTCAAAGTGTGCTAACAATCTAGCTTATCCTATTTATCTGATATTCCAGAAGTCACTACGACTGTGCATATTTCCATCAATATGGAAAAAAGCGCATGTAGTCCCTATTTTGGGTGCAAAGGGGCTCTACCAACATCTATAGGGCCCCAGCGACCTCACCTGCTAGTGGCGCACCTGCTGATAAACGGACGAGGCTCGTTAATTTACGGTACCTATGGAGTGGCTTCGGCCCCTACGTGGGTACCAGGTGGTACAACAGTGTTGGTCCGGGGGGGTACCACCGTGCAGCTGTGCTAAAGCCCCCCAAGTAACCCAGCCCAGGCTGGGTTGCGTTAGGGGTTCAGCAGCTGCACCGCCGGGCCCGGGGCGATGTATGGTGCAGCAGGCATGGGACCAGTGGGAGCGAAACGGAGTCTAGTGTGGGTGGTGTGGGTCGATTCGCCGGCCAGGGAGACCCTTAGCAACGGCGTTGCCGCGGCCGCCCGCAACACAGTCATGGGGCCCGCCTGGGGCCAACCACCCCAGGAGGCTGCCCCACATGTTGCGCATAATCCTGATGTGGGATCGCCGCTCCGGGTGGTAACCGGTGTGGGGTAGCGGCGGCCTTGCATCAGGGGGGTTTGGGAGCCCTTCCGTCCGGCGGGTCGGCTCCGACCTAACCACACGGTTCTAGACAAAGCTAGCCCCTGCGCTTTGTCACTTACTGCTGCACCAAATGTCGCCCTGTCTTCATGCTTCTTCTTCAAAATCTACAATGGCAGTGCAACAAAAAAGAAATAAACGTTACACAGCGGCCCTAGGAAACCCCACAACTTCACATTTCGAGGTGGAGTTCACTAACGTCCGTGGACTCCATGCGAACCTCGATACCGTCCACCACCACCTTGAGACGGCACGGCCCGCTGTGATGTTCCTCACGGAGACACAAATACGCCGCCCTGAAGACACGTCTTACCTGTGTTACCCCGGCTATGTCATCGAGGAACAATTTCGAGACAAAGCCGGGGTGTGCGTGTTCGTTAGGGCGGATGTTTGCTGCCGCCGGTTGCGCTGCCTAGAGAACCCCTCCAATTCCGTCCTTTGGCTGCACGTAGACCATGGCTCTATGAGCCAGATCTACGTGTGCGTCTACCGATCCCACACAGGGGATTCTGAGACAACAAAGCTCTTCCAGTACCTCAGCGAGACGGCTGATGAAGCGCAGGTGCGGTTCCCGAACGCTGACCTAGTGTTTCTGGGGGACTTCAATGGCCATCACATTGAATGGCTGGGGTCCCTCAAGACTGATCATGCGGGTAGAGCCGCCCATGCGTTCGCTCTCTCCCACGGTCTGACCCAGATGGTATGCGGGATCACCCGGATACCAGACAGGTCAGATCACGCGCCCGCTCTGCTGGATCTACTGCTGACGAGTCGCCCAGCCCAGTACAGTGTTTCGGTAGGAGCCCCACTGGGTAGTTCCGACCACTGTGTTGTTCACGCTGGCATGAAGGTGTCACCTCCTGCACGTCCTGTGCAAACGTCACGCAGACTATGGCACTACTCGTCAGCGGATTGGGACGGTCTACGCGATTATTTTGCGTCCGTCCCCTGGAGCCAGCGCTGCTTTGTAGGAAAGGCTCCTTCGGATAGTGCTTCTGCTATTGCTGGCGAGATCAGTTTAGGGATGGATTATTACATCCCTTTCACTGATGTCGCCAGTATCCGCAGAGCCCGTCCCTGGTTCGGGCGAGATTGTGCCAAAGCTGTTCGACAAAAACAGTCGGCATATCGCGCCTGGATCAGGGCCCGGGCTGTGCGCGACCCAAACGTGGGCCACCTCAAAGCAGCGTACAACCGGGCCACAAAGTCGAGTAAGAGGGCCTTTAAGAGAGCGGATGCCCAGCGCGTCGCGCGGCTTGGTCAGGAGCTCACTTCCCATCCCACGGGCAGCCGTGGATTCTGGCAACTGGCCAAAGCCGTGCAATCTAACTTTTGTCAGCCCTCGCTGCCACCGCTGCGTTACCCAGATGGAACACTGGCTCACAAAGCCCAAGAGAAAGCGGATATGCTCGCAGACCTCTTTGCGGCTAATTCCCGGGTCGACGACCGTGGCCTGCAGCCCCCCGCCATCGCCAACTGTGGCCACACAATGCCTGATATTGTTATCAGGCAATGTGATGTACGGGCAGTGCTGCGGTCACTCGACACGCGGAAAGCCAGTGGCCCTGACGGCATTCCGGCGGTGGTGCTACGAAAATGTGCAGCTGAGTTGTCTCCAGTATTAACGCGTCTGTACCGCCTGTCATACTCTTCAGGGCTCGTGCCGGAGGTCTGGAAGGAGGCGAACGTACAACCGATCCCCAAGAAAGGGGATCGGTCCGATCCAGGCAACTATCGACCCATAGCTGTCACCTCAGTCATTTGCAAGGTGCTTGAGCTCCTTATAAATAAGCAGCTCATGCAATTCCTAGAGGATCACTCGCTAATCAATGATCGACAATACGGCTTCAGGCCAAAGCGATCAACGGGTGATCTTCTGGCATTCGTAACGCATGTCTGGGGTGGGGCTATGGAAAGGCACGGCGAGTCCTTGGCTATTAGCCTGGACATCGCCAAAGCCTTCGATAGGGTCTGGCATGCTTCGCTCCTTTCCAAGCTTCCGGCATATGGTCTACCTCCTCAACTGTGCAGCTGGATTGCCAGCTTTTTAAACGAGCGCCGAGTGCGGGTCCTCTGCGATGGCCAGGCTTCTCGCTTCTTGCAAGTGAATGCCGGGGTACCGCAGGGGTCCGTACTATCACCAACTCTCTTTCTTCTGCATATCAATGATATGCTATCCCTCGGGAACATTCATTGCTATGCAGATGACAGCACACTGCACGGGAGTTACTCGGTTCGTCCGACGGCGGGGCGATCTGAGATTGAGGAGGAGAGACGACGACTCGTGGCTGATCTCGACCGTAACCTCGACAGTATCTCTCAATGGGGTACCGAGAACCTGGTCGAGTTCAATGCCCGCAAAACACAGGCGTGTGCATTTACTGCGAAGAAATCCCCTTTCCTTCCCCTACCCTCTCTTCAGAATGCATTATTACCAATGAAGGACAACCTTGATATCCTTGGCATAGACGTTCGTCGAGAGCTCAATAATAAAAACTACATCGAAAGATGTATAGGGCTAGCTTCGCGGAAACTAGGAATACTGAATAAGGTAAAGAGATTCTTTACACCGGACCAGAGGTGTCTGCTGTACAAGACGCAGATTAGACCCTGCGTCGAATACTGCTCTCACCTCTGGGACGGCTCCGCGAAGTATCTGCTGGACGCTCTCGACGCTATGCAGCGACGGGCTATCCGTATTATTGGTTGTCCGGAGGTAACGGGAAGCCTTGAGCCGCTAGCTCAGCGCCGAACAATAGCTTCCTTGGCCGCATTCTACCGTATTTACCACGGCGAGTGTTCTGAAGAGCTCTTCAATCTGATCCCACCCTCTTCCTTCCGATCCCGAACGACTCGTGCCGGGCAGAGATGCCACCCCCACACAGTGGATAGCATGTTCGCGAGAACCGAACGTTTTAAACGTTCGTTTCTCTGCCGAACGATAGTGGCCTGGAACGCCCTGCCTGTGCACGTGTTTCCTCCCACATATAATCCTGGGTTCTTTAAGCGGAGCGTGAAGAGGCACATCAGTAGGTCGTCAAGTTGAGGGCCACTCTCAATAGTAATGAGTGCTGTGAGAGTGGCCCACAATCGCTAGACGTCGTCACGACTTACCACCAGGCGGGCGGCGTCAATTTGGCGAACCAAATATAAAAAAAAAAAAAAAAAAAAAAAAAAATCCATAAAAAAGGATCAAAGTCAGTAGTTCAAAATTACCGTCCGATATCAATTCTTGTTATAATAAGTAAGATATTCGAAAAAATTATATACAACATCATTTACCCAGTTATTTCACGGGGCATTCCGGATACTCAGCATGGTTTTATGAAGGGCCGCTCTACTAACTCTAACCTTGCTCTATTTTGTAATGATGTATTATGTGGGATGGAGTCCGATGGGCAGGTGGACGCGATTTATACGGATTTTGAAAAGGCGTTTGATCGTGTCCACCATGACATACTACTCGCAAAATTATATAAATTGGGAATTCATGGCGATTTATTGCGCTGGATACGATCTTACCTAACAAACCGCTCACAAGCTGTAACTGTTGGAGGATTCAAATCTAACTTCATCGATATACCCTCCGGAGTGCCGCAGGGATCTCACCTCGGACCTCTTTTCTATTGTGCCTATTTGTTTGACATAGACAAATGTTTTAGTAACTCAAAACATTTGATGTATGCCGATGATAAAAAGATTTATATGAAAGTTAAGTCTAGACATGACTGTGAGCTGATACAACGGGATCTTGACGCACTATTCTCATATTATAGTCGTAATAATATTACCGTTAACATTGACAAATGTCAATGCATAAGTTTTAGTCGGCGTAGAAATCCTATCGAGTACACTTACAGGTTCGGTGATGATGTTATTGCAAGGGTAGATCACGTTAGAGACTTGGGGGTTGTATTGGATTCCAAAATGCTTTTATCCCGCCATATTGACACCGTTACGAGTAAGGCATTCAGAAGTCTTGGTTTCGTTATGCGCACGTGCTCTCAATTTAAAAATATCACCTGCCTCAAAACTATTTACTGCGCATACGTACAAAGTGTGCTGGATTATGGTAGTTCTATCTGGTCGCCCCAATATTCTAAGTATACAGATAAAATAGAAAGAATTCAAAAGCGATTCTTAAGACATCTTAACTTCAAAACAAGAAGACGACATATATCTTACTTTGATGACTGTAAGCGGTATAATCTTTTGCCTTTGTCTAATAGACGCGTGTTGCTTGATATAAGCTTTCTGTTTTCTATTATAAGAGGGGAAATTAATAGCATCGATCTACTTTCCCAAATTAGTTTAAGTGCGCCCAAAACTCGTACCAGACACACCCGCCTGTTTAGTGTTCCTCTGCATCGCACCAATTACGGTAAAAATGCTGTCCTCACTCGTTTGCCTAGCTGCTATAACGAACACTTTGCCGACATTGACATATTCCACCTTTCGAAAAGCGTTTTTAGAAATAAAATAGCAAATAAGTTACGATCATACTTGTAATTTTTTTTTTTTTTCAAATCATACTTGTAAAATTCTAACGAGGATTTTATATTAGTTGCTCATATTTATATTTAAATAATTTTATTACTTTACATCTTTACTTATTATTTTATTATTATTATTATTTATTATATATATTATATATAGTTAGATAGATATTTATATTTCCATGTTATAATATTATATTATATATTAAGTAAGTGGTGAACGTTATACTACTACAATTATACTTGTCGGGAAACTTTGTAATTGGCTAAGTGTCCAAAGTATCTTTCTTGAACTTATATCATGTGTCATGTGTTTAAATAGCTGTTAAGTTTTCTAATAAATAAATAAATAAAAGTGCGAGGCTATTTGGATTAATTTGCAGACTCACCAAAGATTTTCAAAATCCAACCAGTTTACTGTATCTTTACCAAACTTTAATCCGAACCATTCTGGAGTATAACTCCAATATCTGGGCACCTTTCTACGCAGTCCACATAGATAGCGTGGAGAGAGTACAAAAGAAGTGTTCGTACATAGTAAGCTGGTCGGGCTTGAAGGGAAAGCTAAGGACGTGTAGGAGAATGAGATACCTACTTTTCGTCCGATCCAGATACCTACTTTTGGTCGATCCCGATACCTGCTTCCGATCCGGATGGGAAACTCCACTCGTCGATATCGGTTCACGCACAGCACCACTCGTTAGATAGATTGAGAATATGGGATAAGCCAAATCAGTAGATTTAATTTAAGAAAGATATGAAGTATATTTATAGATTTGTTTATAACAGTATTTAAATTACAAGCGAACACCAAAGCAGTTAGTAAGCAAGTGAGTTAAAAGTTGTCCTGACCAGTCGTTGAGGACAATGGGTGACGTCACAAGCGGCTACGGTCCAACCGTCATAGGCGACAGCGATTTTCAAAAGTGTAGCTGTGAAAATGGTCCGCCACATCACTCCCCCGCCAGACCGTAACTACGGTCGATACCTATCCGGGAACCTTACTGTTCTTCCGCGTCGAGTTTTCAGTGGGTTGGTAGTTGTAGGGTTGGTATCTTGTTTGGCTACGTACACGGGTTTTAGTCTGTCAACCGTGACTTCTGTAGCCTTTCCCCGGACTTCTATCTTGAAATGCTTCTGGTGTCGCTGCAGCACTTTGAAGGGTCCATCGTATGGTGGCTCGAGAGAAGCTCGCACGTGGCCTCGCCGAAGGAAGACGTGAACATGTGTAAAGGTCTTGTGGGATATAAAATGGAGATTTAGTGTGCCATGAAGTGGGCCTAGGGGTTAGTTGAGCCATTGAGGATCTGAGACGAGTAGCGTACTCAGAGACATCTGCAGTGGAGAAATTGTCGTTAGGCGCAAGAAACTGCCCAGGAAGTGATAAATTTTCACCATATACGAGTTCAGCGGGGGTACTTTGCAGATCTTCTTTCCATGAGTTCCGCATGCCGAGTAAAATTAGTGGTAGGGCTTCAGTCCATCTAGATGAGGAGTTGCACATTATTGCTGCTTTTAGTTGTCTGTGAATTCTCTCGATGATGCCGTTCGCAGCTGGGTGATAAGCAGTTGTGCGGAAGTGATGAGCATCAACTGCAGTTGTTAGGGCTTTGAAGAGGTGGCTCTCAAACTGGCGGCCGCGGTCAGTGGTTATCCGAGCTGGACAACCGAATCTGGCTATCCAACCAGAAACTAAGGTTGCTGCACAGGACTCTGCTGTGATGTCCTTAAGGGGGAAAGCTTCAGGCCATCGAGTAAACCTGTCGATGACGGTGAGGCAGTACCTAAAATCAGAAGATGGGGTAAGAGGTCCGACTATGTCGAGGTTGATGTGGGAGAATCTGGACGAAGGAGTCAGGTAGGTGGAAAGTGGAGAAATGGTATGGCGAAAGGTTTTGCATTTCTGGCATGATAAGCATTGCCTCGACCACTCTCTACACTCTTTGCGGATCCCTGGCCATACAAAACACTGTGTGACCAGTCGCACGGTAGCTGCACTTCCAGGATGATGTAGGTTGTGTAGGGTGTCGAACACCTGTCTTCTGAACTCAGGCTTAACATATGGGCGAGGTGGCGTCATGGAAGTGTCACAGTATACGGGTAAGTTTTCATCCAGGGTGTTTACCTTTTCTAGTTTTAGAGAAGAACCATTAGTGAGTAGGTCTTGCAGCTCTGGATCGTGTTCCTGAGATCGTGCAAGGGCCTGGTAATCAATAGCTGTAGTGACTTCTTCTATACGAGAAAGGGTGTCTGCGACAACATTGTCTCTTCCAGGTAGGTACCTCAAGTCTGTCGTGAATTGAGCGATGAAGTCAAGGTACCTAAACTGTCTAGGTGAGCATTTGTCCTTGTTGTTAATGAAGGCGAACGTAATGGGCTTATGATCAGTAAAGACGGCAAAGTTCCTGGCTTCTACCATGTGCCGAAAATATTTTATGGCTTCGTAGATAGCCAATAATTATCTGTCTTACGGACTGTACTTTTTCTGTGCAGTGTGGAGTTTGTGAGAAAAGAAAGCCAGAGGTTCCCAGTCCGTACCATTTCGCTGTTGAAGAGTTGCACCGATGGCTGTATCTGATGCATCAGTAACGATGACGAGTTCTGCAGAAGGATGAGGATGAGCAAGCATGGCTGACTTTGAGAGTGCAGTCTTGCAATCCTCAAATGCTTTCAACAGCTGTGAAGTCATGTTGACTGGATGATTACCTTTGAACTTGGGGCCAGCCAATGCGGCATTTAATGGTGCCTGGAGCTCAGCAGCATTGGGAACGAAACGGCGGTAAAAATTCAGCATGCCAAGGAATCGACGAAGCTCTTTGACTGTTTTGGGAACAGTGAATTCGTTAATGACCTGGACGTTCGTATCTAAGGGCTGGGTTCCTTCTTCTGATACTGTATATCCTAGAAAGGTCACCTTAGGCTGGCCGAGAGTACATTTAGCTGTGTTGACTAGAATTCCGTACTGCTTTAAGCGCTCGAACAATTGACGTAAATGAGACTTGTGTTCTTCAGGAGACGAAGAAAATACAAGGATGTCGTCGATGTAGCCATAACAGAAGTCAAGTCCCAGTAAAACCTCATCAATGAACCGCTGAAATGTTTGCGCCGCGTTACGTAAGCCGAATGTCATAAAAAAAAACTCAAACATACCGAAACTCGTCGTAATGGCTGTTTTTGGAATGTCATCTGGATTCACTCGGATCTGGTTGTATGCCTTCACTAAGTCCAAAGTGGAGAAAACTGTGCATCCTGTGAGCTGGTAGGAGAAATCGTGAATATGACGTACTGGGTACCTATCAGGAACAGTTCTGGCATTGAGTGCTCGATAGTCGCCACAGGGTCTCCATCCATCATCTTTCTTCTTCACCAAATGTAATGCAGAAGACCAAGGACTTTCAGACCTACGCGCAATCCCGCTAGCGAGCATGTCTTCAAACTCCCTCTTGGCAGCATTCGCTCGAGCTGGATCTAATCGTCGTGGCCTACAAGAGACTGGTGGTCCTGGGGTAGTCTTTATGTAATGCAGTATGTTGTGTTTAGATAGGGAGTGCATACCTGGAGGTCGAGTTATTTCAGGAAACTCGCGGAGAATCTCGTGGTATACTGTCTCGCCAATTACCACTTTGACTGACGCGATCCTCTGATGTGAACCCGAGGTTACAGCAGCTACAGAGAGTGTAGTGGTACCATCCATCAACCGTTGGTTCTTCACGTCCACTAGCAAATTATAGTAACTGAGAAAGTCTACTCCAATTATTGGTCGAGTAACGTCTGCAATTGTAAAACTCCAAGTGAAATCTCGTCTAAGCCCTAGGTCAAGGTGTAGCTTAGTTGGTCCGTAGGTATGAATCACGGTGTTGTTGGCTGCTACCAGATCGAATTTTGAAATTATGCAAGGCGTCTTTACAGCTTTCCGGGGGAAAACGCACAAGTCGGAACCAGTGTCCACTAGGAACTGCATTTTCGTGGTCCGGTCAGTGACAAAGAGACGGCCTGTTTGGGAGGGGCAGTCGTTCGCCGCTACTTGCGACCGCCCCGCGAGTTTTGCACAGCGGTGCATCCTCAAGGTATGCTGTTTCAAACCCCGCCTCTTCCCGACCAGCGAACTTTATGAGTATTGTCAGGTGTTAACGGTGAGGCAATTGTTTGTTCTTGCGACAGTCCTTAAGCAGCATTCTTTGACGCGGTACGACGGCGAACTGTTGAGACGGAATCACCTGGTGGCTGCGTCAAGACCGATAAATACGTCCTTCATCCGAAGATTTTTCCATTTCCTCGGACCCTACCTGTATAACAGACTACATCAAAGTGTGGGTATCCACTCTCTTAATCACCACAACTGCAAGGTAAAGGTTAAAGTATGGCTTCTGCAGCAAACCTACTTGGAGATTGAGGACTTGCTGGTTGTAACGATTTGATTTTACCTGGAACCACCTAGGATCAAGTTAGGCATTTACATCATCATAATGAGTGTTAGACACATATTCACACACACACTCACACATATACACACTCATACACACACACACACACACACACACACACACACACACAAAATTTTATAATTACCATTTTTGTTGTTTGTTCGTTTTAAAATTCTTTAATTAAATTGTAACAAGATGTTACTACCTTCTGCTGATTTGTTGTCAGTAGCCAGCAATTATACCTATAATGTCAGTGGGGCTCTGGTGACCTGTATTTCAGGTTTTACTACCTACCACAGGCACCAGCTATCCACACTCTAAAACTGCAGGAAATCAATCACTTACAAATAATTGTAAACATCAAAACTGTAATAACTGTGTGTAATGTGTAACTGTAATACTATGATTTAAAATATTATGTAATATCATTGCTGTTTATGTTTAGTTTGTGGTAAGCGAATAAACAATCTTATTATTATTATTATTATTTCCTTTATTTAACTTAATTACATATTTAATACATTTTTAAATAAATCTATAAAAAATACAAATATATTTAAAAATATAAAAAATAGTGACCCACCGGCATCGGGTACAAGGACCAAGCTACCGGTGGTTAGGGCTCCAGAGAGAGGAATTTCCTCACGATGCGTGCCGTATCGAGCAACACTGCCTTCTGCATCAGGCCCTTAATCCAACCGTCTAACGAGAGCCTCTGTAGGTGTTGGTCGAGGCTCTTGGCGATCAGTCCATGCACGGAAACGACTATCGGTACAATAACAGCTGAGCTTACAGGCCACATGTCGACAATCTCGTGGGCCAAATCCAAGTACTTTACTTGTTTGTCTTTTTCGGCTTTCACGAGATTGCCGTCATGCGGAATAGTAATATCAACTATTATTGCACGGCGCTCTAACCGATCTACAATCACTATGTCAGGCCTATTTGCAACAATAGTCCTGTCAGTGATAATAGATCGGTCCCAGTACAATGTGATATGATCATTTTCGAGAACTGGGTCGGGCACATACTTGTAATACGGTACTTCTGAATCCACGAGTTTGTATTTCAGAGCAAGTTGTTGATGGACAATCCTAGCTACTTGGTTATGCCTATGCAAATACTCGCCGTTAGCCAAACTAGAACAACCAGAGATAATATGCCTAAGGGACTCTCCAGGACGGTGGCACGCCCGACATATGTCAACCGTACCATCCTTCAGAATATACCTCCGGTAATTTTTAGTCATGACAACTTCGTCCATAATTGCAAAGACAAACCCTTCGGTTTCTCCAAATAGATTACCGAATCGTAGCCAGGATACTGATGATTTTAAATCAATATCAGGTCCATGTAGGGCCTGATAGAAACGTCCATGTAACTCTTTACCCTTCCATACATCCATGCGGTCATTGGTACTTAGTATTATAGGATTGCGCCAGTTCTCTTTAGCCAAACCGAGCGGGGTAAATCCGTTGTCTACTGCAGCAACATCACGATGCAAATCCTCGTCCACCCGCAGGAAGTATTCCCTAAGATTGCACACCTCACGGTTGTGAAGGGTCTTAGCATTAAGAAAGCCTCGGCCCCCACACTTCCGTGGTATGTACAATCTCATTACAGATGAACGCGGATGATGCATTCGGTATGTAGTGAGTAGCGTACGGACTTTTCTATCCAAGGCGTCAAGTTCTGTCTGAGTCCATCTGAGTATGCCAAACGAGTACACTAAAACTGGCATGACCCAACTATTGTAGGCTCGCACCTTGTTACCGCCCGATAAAAGACTCTTAAGAACTTTTTTCAGGCGGCCAAAGAAGCGTTCCCTCAATAATTGTTTCATGTCAGTCTCTGATATGCCTAACGCTTGTGACATACCCAGATATTTATAAGTATCGGTTGCCGAAAGGGACCGAAGTTGAGTGGAATCCGAAAGTTGTATTCTTTCGGAATCCACTATCCCACCCTTCTTCACATGCATGCTTGCACATTTGTCTACGCCAAATTCCATTCTGATAGAATTACTAAAGGTTTCCGTTACCTTTAGTAATTCCATCAGTTGGTGACTGTTTGGGGCAAGTAATTTTAAATCATCCATGTAAAGAAGGTGAGACAAAACCTGGCCATCTTTCCGCAACCGGTACCCTAGACCTGAATTCTCCAGCAAAGCGCTGAGAGGATTCAGGGCCAGACAAAACCATAAAGGACTCAGACTATCGCCCTGAAATATACCACGCTCGATCTTTATCGGTCCATCATTACCACAAGTCTGTCGGCATCCTGAATAGCACAAGACGGTCTTCCATTGCCCCATGCATGTCCCTAAGAAGGTACATAGAGTTGCATCAATCTTATACAACTCCAGCACCCTCCTAAGCCATGAATGAGGCACAGAGTCATAGGCCTTCTTGTAATCTATCCAGCATGTCGCCAGATCCTTGCGATTACGGCGTACCTGTTGGCTAATAACCATATCCATAATTAGGAGCTCTTTAGTGCCACGAGCCCCACTTCTACATCCATTTTGAGAGATTGACATGATGTTGTTGTCAGTTATGTGGCGCGTTATTTTTTGTCTCAAAATAGATGTGAGAAGCTTATAGACCGTTGGTAGGCATGTAATTGGTCTATAATTTTTAGGCTCTATGGCACTACCAGATTTGTATAAGAGATGGGTCATACCAGTAGTTAGAAAATCGGGAAGCGATCCTGATTCCAAACATGATTGGAATTGAGCTGCCAACCGTCCGTGTGAACTACGGAACCATTTTATCCAAAAATTGTGCAGTCCGTCTGGTCCTGCTGATTTCCAGTTCGGTAACAGACGGACTGCGTTGGTGACATCACTATCTATGAATTTTAATGGTTCCATAGTTTGTATCGGTTCACACAGACGATTAACATCCCGCATCCAACCATCCTCTGTGTGGCTGACAGGAGCCGACCAGATGCCACTCCAGAATGCAATGGTGGCATCATCATCTGGCCGGCGCTCGTCAATCACACTTGAATCAGATCGCTCCCAATCTCTGTAGACCCATCTCTCATCTTTTTGGAACATGCAGTTTTGGGAATACCGGTCCACTCTTTTTTTATATCTTTTTATACGATTTGCCCACGCATAGACTTTTTGCTTCAGGTAGTCAATGCGCTCTGTGACCCGAAAAGCAAATTCTTGGGATTTAATATTAGTCCCCAAGAATGCCCGGTTCACAAAGCGCATCACTCTAGGGCGAGTATTGCCCGACCTGAAGCAAATAAGTTTCCCAATGAGTGCCCTGGTCTCGGCAATACGACGTTCAATCCTACACTGCCAGGCTGGTGTAACAAATTTCGGTCGAGTAGCTTTATCATTTGATAAAAGCTTAATATTTGCTACTCGACATGCCGCAACAGCCCCACAGTACAGAATCGAATGTGTATCACCGAGATTTTCACTACTGTTAAAATAGTCTGACAGTAGTGAATCCAGAGCACACATTAGGGCTATATTTTTCTTATGCGTAGGCAAACGCGGTAGACGAGGTCTTTTGGTAGGTGTTACGTTTCGATATTCCCTCAGTGCACATTCCAAAGCGCTCCCTAATTGTACATTGCAATGAGTACTTACATCTGTAACCCCGGTATCCAATAAATCATCATCAGTGGGACGTTGTGTGGAAACAGTAGGAACATGTGTACCTGATGATGTAGGTATTGTGATACCAGGATTACCCTGTAAATCTGAGCGAAGCCTCTCAAGCACGGCATCATCCAACATATGACCACGTTGTATAACCCGCACTTGATCCGACAGACGTTGCGTTGATACGTTAACAGTTGGTTCGAGCTCCTGAAACAGAGACAGCATTCGTACACGATACGCAGTGAGATTAATTCCTCCCTCTGTAGCCGCATAATATGCCCGCATGACGTTCTCGTTCATGGAAGAAGTCCATCGCATGCGGTGCACATTACCACCGGCAGCGGGGTCCCTAATCGAAGCCGGAGGGCGTCGGGGTCCCAAGCAGGTCGGTGGCCGGCCTCTCCCCTGCCGACGTACAGGTGGAGGCGACGTCGGTGGAGAGAAATACTCGTCGCTGCTAGAGCTCGACGCCTCACCAGTAGCCAAAGTTTCCAGCAAATGGGAGGCGGAGCTATGCGACGAGTCCGGGGTTGGTAATTGTGCAGTTTGTCTCTCTCTGGCTCTAGCTCTTGTGAGCATATTTATCCTTTACCATCATCCATCCATTTCTTGATATTGTTTGTATGATTAATATTTTCTTAGAGTGACATATGCCAAACATCTGCAATTTGGTAATTTTTCTTTATCTTGATAATATATAGTTTGTATATGTAATTTATAAATTTATTGCAAATCTTGCTATGCAATATATAATTATAGTATAAATTTAGACTGTAAAATTAAATAAAAATATTAAAATAATTTTAAGATGAAAAATGACGTTCGATGATATTAAGGGTTGCCAGGTTATTTTATTATTATTATTATTATTAGTTTTCCGAATCAAAACTGCACGGCTGTTGACATTTATTCGCTTTTGAACCGAAGGTATAATGGTAATAACAGTGCGGATTACCTTTCGGTGGCTGTCTGGGTCTGGAACGGCTGCGTGAGCGGTTGAAGCGTCGGTGTCTCGCTTGTCTATTCGAGTGGTCTCTCCTGTTGAACTGTGAAGTAAGTAAAGCTACCTGCTGGGTTAACTCATTTATTTGACGAGCAATGTCGGAATTCAGCACAGCATTGGTCGCCTGCTGATTCGCAGAAGTACTAGCGACCTGTGGAACAGAAGGGGCCATTTCATACACAACATCTGCTAAATCAGTGAGCTGATCCGTTGTAGCCCCCTTCAGGGTTGCAATGGCAGTCTGCACATTGAGGGGAAGACGACTAGTCCAAATACTAATAAGGAAATCTGTTGGGACGTTTGATCCAGCCAAGGTACTCAAGTGTCGCAGAAATTGTGATGGCTTCCGGTCACCGAGCTCTTCGTGGGTCAATAGTTGCCTAACCCGCTTCTCTTGTGACGCAGACAAGTGTTTTATTAATTCCGACTTTAATTTGTCATATTTATTAAGAACGGGTGGTTTAAAAATCACGTCCCTAACTTCCTTAGCATATATGGGATCCAAGCTAGAGGACACATAAGAGAATTTCGTCTCGTCCGTAGTAATGTTAGCGAGTTTAAATTGATGTTCAATCTGCGAAAACCACATCTCAGGGTCATCGGGCCAAAATGGAGGTACTCGCACGGACACTCTATGCACTTCATCTCTAACGTCTTGTTTTACTGGGTCTTGATCACCCAAAGGCATTATATTTATAATTTATAAAAAAGTATTAAAACGCTCACCGTATGCACTTAGACCACAGCCCAAAATTCTCGTACTTGCGGTTGTTCTAGAATCTTCGGCAACTTTTTCGTAGTCATTCGTAGGGTCACCAGTTGTAGGAGAATGAGATACCTACTTTTCGTCCGATCCAGATACCTACTTTTGGTCGATCCCGATACCTGCTTCCGATCCGGATGGGAAACTCCACTCGTCGATATCGGTTCACGCACAGCACCACTCGTTAGATAGATTGAGAATATGGGATAAGCCAAATCAGTAGATTTAATTTAAGAAAGATATGAAGTATATTTATAGATTTGTTTATAACAGTATTTAAATTACAAGCGAACACCAAAGCAGTTAGTAAGCAAGTGAGTTAAAAGTTGTCCTGACCAGTCGTTGAGGACAATGGGTGACGTCACAAGCGGCTACGGTCCAACCGTCATAGGCGACAGCGATTTTCAAAAGTGTAGCTGTGAAAATGGTCCGCCACAGACGTATGAAGATAGACTTAATCATTTTAAATTACAAACGCTTGAGACTCGTCGAAAGTGTAGTGACCTTGTGTGCCTTCACAAAATAATCCACTCCACAATTGACTCTCCCGAGTTGCTCTCATTGCTGAACTTCAAAATAAGATTCCGAAGTCGCCACCCTCATCTCAACACCTTCGCTCTAAAGGTTTACATAAACAACACATCCTTCTATAATCCTATAGTGCGGATGTGTCGTCTATACAACGAACTCCTACACCAACATAGTGACGAGACAGATGTGTTCTACCAGGGTTCCCTATCGTTTATGCGCAATACGAAGATACTTATGTCTAAGTTATAGTAGTTAGATTTTAGGAATTTTTGTTATTTTTTTTTGTTTCTATCTGTTTTTTTAATTTTTTTATTAGTACTTGGTATCTTTGATTCCACTTTAGGCTTTTCATTTCCTACAATATTGGTCATGTTGAGTATACAAGTTTTAGGAACTCAATTTGGAACTGAACCTTGTTAAGTTATGTATTTATTTTATTAATGTTTGTATTGTTTTCTGTTTTGTGTACCTAAATAAATAAATAAAATAAAAAAAAAAAACAAAAAAATATCATCTGCCCTCCAATTAAGCTGAGCAAAAATTTAATGATAGCGGCATGGTCATCGTAGCTAAGAGCCTGTCCACATCACCACGGCACGACGTCGTCGTCGCCGTGGAACGGTGCGGTGCCGTGGCGCGGCGCGTTGCCGTGACGTGGGAATTTACGTTGCCGTACCGTAAAAATGTACGTCACGAACGCCGCAAAGTTACAGGTCGCCGTGTCTTGTAAATTTTCGGTACATTCTTCACTAAATACCAGATAAATAGCAGTCTCAGATATGGACCGCACAAATAGACCCGTATTCTGCTTCTGTTGTTATTAAAAAGACGGAGAGAGAAGTTGGAGAAAAAAAATGTAAAAAGACAGTACTGGGTGCACCCATATCTTTCAATTATGATATCAAGTTTTGAAGAATTACTAACAAGAGTTACACCTTTTATACAAAAACAATATGTATTTAGAAAACCTGTTGGGCCTTTGGAGAAGTTGGGATTAACATTTTTTATGTTCTTTATTTTTCATAATCATAGCAAGTTTAATAATTACTAAATCTAGCATATAAAAATCACAGTTCTCGAGTGAACGATTTGCTTTAACTACACTAATAACTAAACGAGCAAATCAGCCGCTCGAAAAGCAAATCGTTCACTCCAGAACTGTGATTTTTATATGCTAGATTTAGTAAATACGAAATATTACGAATTAATATATATTAATTTATTAATAAATATTACGAATTACGAATACGTATTAAACTTTCTATGATTATTAAAAAGTAAAGAACAATAAGGTACACCTAGATATTTAGCAGTATCTAGGTACCTATATTTTATTGTAGGATTAGTCCTTGATCGATTTTGTATTGGTTTTGTATTATACAAATACTTCAAAATATGTTAGGTGGCTCCTCAATCTAACTAAATGTTTGGATTGAGAATACCTACATACTACAAAATCAAGGACTGATCCTACAAAATTTCATTAAGATACGAAAAGTGGCTCCTCAATCCAAACGGACATGCTAACTGCCGCACTGCCAGCTGCAGAGCAAAGAGAATACAATACTACTGCAGAGTGCGGCGCGGCTCCCAATTACTCCCAAATGGCTTGCTTGCTATTAGTCGATAAGCAGCGATTTAAGCACGTTACATTAATGAGGTGTGCTGACTGTGACGGTGAATTTAGGTAGACTAGTAGACTACGACGACTAATCAGCATCGGCCAATCAAAAAATACCTTTGTAAATTGTTGATTTCGTGCCAATTGGTTGGGTTAGGTTAGGTTAGGTTAGGTTAGGTTTTTTTTTTTTTTTTTTTGGTGAGTCAATTGGGTTTTAGTTTCAGGAGTGGCGCTTATGGTATACGCCTTCTCCTGGAACCGTTTGCAAGTTGATTGTTTAGTTAGTGAAGTGTTTAGATGTTATGTGCCGTTAGAGTGTTTTAGTTGATTTACGATAAAGGTGATGTGGTGGAGGAGTGAGTTAAGTGTATCTGGGGCAATTGTAAATAAGGTGGTTGAGGGTTTGCG
Source organism: Nudaria mundana (assembly GCA_963556515.1). Taxonomy (NCBI): domain Eukaryota; kingdom Metazoa; phylum Arthropoda; class Insecta; order Lepidoptera; family Erebidae; genus Nudaria; species Nudaria mundana. The sequence goes on along the minus strand of OY748307.1, from coordinate 11,408,698 downwards.
AGATTATGTTGGTGGGAAGTTCGTGGGGTCATGATGAGTAGGAAGGAGTTGCTTGGTTAGGTTAAAGGTTTGCGAGATTGTGTTGGTGCAAGGACAGAGGTCGTTGTTTAGGATTAGTTGATTAGGTTGGGTTAGGTGGGACATCCGCTTTTGTGTGTGGAAAAGTTACACGGGGTCAGTACTTTCCACACACTCCCTTAGTCGCCTCGTACGACATCCACGGGAGGATATGGGTTGGGGCTATTCTATTCTGCCGGCCACCACACGGCGGGGTTAGGTTAGGTTAGGTTAGGTTAGCTCTTATAGTACTCAATACCTACTACTCAATGGCAATTGTATCTGCACTTTTAATACGAACAAACAATGGAAAGAAGTGTTCGGTTTAGCTACAAGTAACCCGAAGTCACGTAGGTGGACCGGAGTTTCAATATTTGCCGCATATCTCGTGTTGCTGATGGTGGAAATTTAGATTGAAATATTTGAAAATGGTACCCATATACGCATTTATAAAGATATTTCACGATTTTGGACACAATTTTAAGGATTTAGCAGTTGTCACAAAGTTAAAAAAAAATTAACCAACCTTAAATGTATGACTTTGTATTAAATGTATGATTTTATGTGCATTTGTTTATTTGATTATGTAATCCTTCCTTGGCAGTCGGAAATAATTTATAGGTAGGTCTCAGAGCCTTAAGCCTGTGTGTTTCTGTGACGTTTGAATTTCTATACCTAGTCACTAGGATTAACCTCAAGCCCACGCGCGCCGCTGCCAGGTGTAGTGTTTACTCGGGAGTCCATTGGCAACAGCACAGGCACATACCTAGCAAGCTTAATTTACATCATAACAACTTATTTGCAGTATGGGCATCGATTGATCTTCGCCTGTCCCAGTGGACGAATTTTGAAAAACAAAACTGACAGCTAATTGTTATCTATCAGTTTTGTTTGACTGATTCACTTGTCATTTGTTGTTGTGATTTGATTCCTGTGGTGTGTGGCAAGGCAAATTATTTGTTAGGACATCAATTTTGTAATATTTTCTCTCAACTATAACACACAAGGCTGCTATTAATGAAAGGAACAAAACCTGCATAAAGGCCAAGTCCATATTAACAATGGAAAACCTAAAAAATATTTGGAAACCGGAGTGTAAGTAATTTATTTAAGTGACTGTGAGCGGCTTCAACATTTTTATAATAAAAATTATGCTTTTTCAGTATATCGTATACAGATGGAAGCGCCGAAACCTAAGCGAATTACATGCGATGATTTGACGGAGAGACCCGTGTTCTACGGAAGAGAGTACCACGGGATAATGAGTCATAAAGAAGCCACGTTAATTTTAGAGAACGAACCCAATGGTGCTTATTTAATTAGAAAAGGAAGTGAAATCAACGATTTCTATACACTAACACTCAAGTAATTTTCACTTTTTAACATTATTGTAACAAACCTTCTCTCCATGTCTCTCATTCTCTCAAATTTTGCCTTATTATAAACATACAATTATATTTTTATTCAAACAAAAAAATATGACGGAAAAATTTCCAACCCAAATTTCTATGGATTACATAGTAACCGTTTTGAAGTATACCATGATTAGATTTGTCACTAAAAACCACCCTATCTTTAGATTAGATGATAGTTATCATGGGACTGGGTCCATTATTATATTTCTATTTATTGGATTTTTAGTTTAGCATCTTGCTTGAGGTTGGTAATTTTTATTGCAAGGTTCTTATCTCAGAACCTCTACCTGATTTTGCCATTAAATGTAGAATCAATGAATAAATATATTTTGACTTTGTTTTTCAGATTTGATGATAAAATTCATCATTACAAGTTATATTACGATAGCAGTCACTACATAGGTCCTAAACGGTACGAGACAATTTATGACTTAGTAGCCGATGGGCTGGTAACATGCCATATGGAACTGAAGGCTCATCATATATTTCAAATGATCAACTCTAAGGCTAACTATCCCGAGAGCCCGTATGTGACACTGAACAGACGTAAATTGAAAACATTATCACAGATGCACAAGTAAGTTATTATGTACATGTTTATTATAATATTTACTAGAGGTTGAATAATTTTAATAAAATAATAACTGACCATGTGCAAGTCGAACTATGAAGGGATCCGTTAAAAATAATGGGGGCTCCCTTAAATAGTTAATTCTGGGGAAATGGACGAAATGGCCCGCAAACATCGCGGGTGGATCGTCTGTCCGGTCACCGGCATCCCCTTTGGAAATAATAAATAGTTTATTGAATTCTGTTTTTTAGTGTTTGTTGTTATAGCGGTAACAAAAACAGCTACATCATCTGTGAAAATTTCAGCTGCCTAAGTATTAGGGTTCTTGATAGTACAGAACATACGAACAGTGGAGCCTTAGTAATGGGCTCCCGTTTTGGAACCCTAAAAATATTAAATCTATAACCATTCTTTAATCCGAACCTAAATTCCATCAGCCAGGACCAATGTTCAATATACCTATAATCTCTGCAGACTAAGCTATTACCAATATTTGTCGAAACATTTGCAATTTATTACACTACAATAAATTTCAGAACCTCAAACATATCTAGTCCAATACTAGTCGACAATGAAATAAAATCTATCAATGAAGTAGATTCCATGAAGAAACCACAATTTGATACAACTCCTTCAATGGAAGACAATCCTTTAGTTATCAAATATTCCAAATCTCATAGTTTCAAAGTACACACGTTCAAAGGTTTGAATTGGTGTGAATTATGTGCGAACTTTCTTTGGGGATTTACTGCTCAAGGTGTTAAATGTGAAGGTATTTTATTCTTGAATTTCTAGTATTAATCTTTTTAATGTTGTTAATCACAATTCACCGAAGCACGATTCGTCGAAAGCACAATTCGTCGAATCGGAATTCACCGAAACTTTGTGCACCCAGAGTCTCAGGGCAGCCCGACTCTAACGGGTTAGGTTTGAAAGACTAAGGCGCCGCCTTTGTCTTCGATCTTCGTGGTTATATTTTTTTACAAATTCTGTTTTTAAATATAGCTGGCGAGAAATTTTTTGTAGGTACGTCTACAAAAAGTTTCACACCCACTCGCCTCTGACTCGCCCGCTATATTTAAAAACAGAATTTGTGCCGGAGTTGCTGCCAATATTCCACGAATTATGATTCGGTGAATTCCGATTCGACGAGTAGTGTTTTTGACGAATCGTGCTTCGGTGAATTGTGATCGACGAATTTTCTGTAAATCATTTGCAAGTGGAAGTTATGTTAAAATCGTGGAAGAAACAGATACTACAATTCTATTTATCTATCTATATGTATCTATATATTTTAAATTTTCTATATAACACATCGTAAAGACATCCTTCCACAGAGACACCTCATACTATTTAATACTAGTTGTCCCGGCGAACTTGTCCCGGCGAACTTCGTACTGCATTAATTTTTCTAATATTCCGGACTTTTTTTTTCTTCTATAAGACCCTTCTCCTGATAATAACGAACACAACAAAAAAAGAATCAGCGAAATCGGTGCAGCCATTCACGCGTGATGTCGTGACCAAGGGAAATAGGGATTCATTTTTATATATAGAGATAATCATTGTTGTGAATCCTTTTAGACTGCGGTTTCATCGCCCACTCAAAATGTTCTGAGCGAGTTCCTAACCACTGTGTTCCCGACTTGAAGAAAATTCGAGGAGTTTTTGGAATTGATCTCACAACTTTACTGAACGCTCACTCCAGTACTTTACCTTTTGTTGTGAGAAAGTGTGTCAACGAGATAGAAGACAGAGGGATGGACTCGGAGGGTATATACAGAGTTTCTGGGTTTGCCGATGAGATTGAAGCACTGAAGTTAGCTTTTGATAGGGGTGAGTCTTACAAATGTTTATCAACTTTCAAAAAAAACTATGTTTTACCCAATTATGATTGTTTATTAAGTATCCTGTGTTAATCAAGGATAGCTAGTGGTCCATAGCGTACTCGAGGCGACCGGCAATAGATGATGGGGTTGCCGCAGCCCCGGATCGCGGAATAAAAAAGGGGGGTCAGTGACCGCTGGCCCAAAAGACATACAGACAGACACAAAATGGTTCAATCTCGAAATGACACACTACTCTCTCGGTCAAATATGTTTACTGAATAAGTATTTTTTTCAGATGGTGAAGCAGCAGATCTGAGTGTATACAGCAACATAAACGTAGTGGCAGGAACCCTCAAGTTGTACCTACGACTGTTACCAGTGCCCCTTATCACATATGAACTGCATCCGAAACTTTTGGCAGCTATACGTAAGTTTCACTACTAAAGTGTTTTTCACATAGGAAGAGTCCGGTGACGTTTGCCTTATGTTCGGGGAGCACTCGCGCACCACGGTAGCCGCGGTGTAGGCTAGAAGTACGAGGGTGGATTGAAAAGTAATCGGCCTAACCAAGAAAATAAACACATAATAAATGAAATATATTTTATTTTTCAACATAATCACCATCAAGTTCAATGCACTTTTGCCATCTTCCCTTCCAAGCATTTAGCCCGTTGAAAAAAAATTATTCTTCCTAAGTCTAAATATGCGTCTACTGCAGCTTTGACCTCGTCATTTTACAAAAATCTTTGACCTCCAAGTGCTTTTTTAGGTTAGGGAACAGAAAAAAGTCTGACGGTGCCAGATCAGGTGAATAAGGTGGATGCGGTAAGAGTTGAAAGCCACAGTTGTGAATTTCTGCCATTGATTGGACAGAAGTGTGAACACGAGCGTTATCTTGATGAAACAGGACTTTTCTTCTGATAATTCCTTGAAGTTTTTCTTTTATTTCCTCTCGTAAACGACGTAGTAAGGTGCAGTAATAATCAGAGTTTATAGTCTGACCCCTTTTAAGATAATCAACCATAATCAGACCCTTCGAGTCCCAGAATACTGAAGCCATCACCTTACTTGCCGACAAAATCGACTTAGCCTTTTTAGGGGGTGGTGAACCAGGTCTTTTCCACTGTTTTGATTGTTGTTTTGTTTCCGGTGTACAGTAATGAAACCATGTTTCGTCCATAGTAACAAAACGATTCAAAAAATCACATTCAGTAGCTTCAAATAACTCCAAACAGTCGCGTGCAATAGTCAATCGCATCCTTTTTTGCTCAACTGAAAGCAGTCGCGGAACCCACCTTGCAGACACCTTGTGGAAACCCAACACGTTGACTATTATGTTTTGAGTACGTTCATAAGAGATGCCTATAATCTCGGCTATCTCTCTAATTTTCAATCTGCGGTCTCCCATAATTAAGTCGAGTATTTTTTTAACATTTTCGTCAGTAGTAGACGTCGAAGGCCTTCTAGAGCGGGGTTCGTCTTTCACACTCTCTATCACGCTTGAATTCTGCTATCCATTTTTTGATGGATGAATATGAAAGAGCGCAATCCCCTCTAGGGTGTTAGCCGCGTTCTCCTACATCATGACAACGCTTCTTCACACACGGCCAACAAAACAAAGTAATTTATAGCTTCCGAAAAAGTACAACTCGTCACCCATCCTGCGCATAACCCCGACCTAGCACCCTGTGATTTCTGTATTTTCCCCAAAATCAAAGATTTGATGAGAGGTTTAACTTTTACCAACTCCGAAGAGGCAGTGATAGCGTTCAATCAGCACGTAGAAAACATGCCTTCAGATCTGTGGTCCTCCTGTTTTAAAAAATGGTTTGATCGCATGAAAAAATGTTTAAAATGTAAAGGAGAGTATTTTGAAAAGCAATAAACATAATATTTTGGTTTTAACATGTTGTTTTTTTAAGTTACCCAAAACTTATAGTGTGACCTACATATCAGTGACATTATTATATACAACTGACAATACCTTTCTATTTCAGAATTAAAATCCCAATCAGAACAGATAGTAGCACTCCGAGAAAGTCTAGATCAGCTGCCGCCGGCGCATTTCAACTGCCTGCAGTATATGGTACAGCATTTACATAAGTGAGTAACTGTACATACTAAATACATATAAAAATCACGATTTTTAAAGAGAGCATGCAGGAAAGTCTTAATATGTCACCTCATTATTCAGGAGGGACGTTTTGCCATGTGACCAAAGCTCCACTAGACCAAGACCTCGAAATTAAAAAAAAAATTTGCACATTCTCACAGTGTCATCTAGCCCAAACTAAGCTATAAATTTTAGACAACTTACTTATATTTCTAAATACATACATAATATACATAGAAAACAGAGTTTGGGACTCCGAAACAAACATTAGCGAACATATTATCAACTAGCTGTTACCTGCAGCTCCGCCTGCGTGTTAAGGTGCGTCCAAATATCGCGCGGCAAGTGCGCGCGGCTGCCGCGCTATAGTTGGACAGTTGCCGCGCGCGGCAGCTGCGAGCGCGCAAACATTACTCAGCATCGTTCGTCGGTAATCGTGTCTGGATGTGTTTGCGCTTAACAAAAATGGACAATGAAACATCAATTAGACTAATTGAATTATATGGCTCATTTAATTTTAAGGAGTTGTGGAATCCTCAACATAGAGAATATTTTAATAAAAATAAACGCGAAGACCTTTGGGACGAAATAGCCCTAATAGCCGCGGCGTGTCTCGCATATTGCCGCGCAAACATTCGTCGGATTGTCCTAACTAGAGCGCGGCAGAATTGTCCTGGCCATGCCGCGTGTTGCTGCCGCGCTCTTGCCGCGCAATATTTGGACGCACCTTTATAGTTTTCTTGATCACCAGTTACTGATTTATTATGTATATCCGTTGCCCGCAGCTTCGCCTGCGTAGTACTTTAGATCGACATAACTTTTTTATTTATGAACCGATTGAAATAAAACAAACCTTAAATGTTAAGTTGAATAAACCACAACACATTACTAAAAACCGCATTCAAATCATTATTATTATTATTATTATAAAGCCCCCCTACAACAGTTTCTCTATTATATCTTCGATGTACATACATCGACCACTTTTTTTTATTTTAATTCCGCGGCCCAAGGCCGCGGCCGTAACGTCAGTTGCCGGGCGTCTCTGGTTACTAGCAGAGGGTATGTCCAGTGGTCCAAGGTGTTGAACGCGTTGGCGATGTCAAGAGACACCGCCACCACCACCTTGCCCTGCGAGACTGCTTCCTCCGTCAGGCTCTTCACGCGCATGATCGCGCTCACGGTGGAGCGTCCCCGACGGAAACCGAACTGGTTATCCGCCAGGTCTGGCCCCACACTCGTGAGATGCTCGACGAGGCGTTCCGCGATAATTCGCTCAAAGAGCTTTCATACCTCGTCGAGCAACACGATCGGCCGGTATCCGGACGGTGCGTCCACCGGCCGCCCCGCCTTACGGATCAGGACCAGTTTCCCCGTCCTCCACACCTTGGGAAACTGGCCCCTTTCGAGGCATGCGCTAAAGAGCCCCATCAGTCGAGGCCCGAGTTCTTCGAGGGCCAGGACCCATGCACGGCCAGGAATGCCGTCGGGTCCGGGGGCAGTGATTTTCCGGCGTTTAAGCCGGAGTACTGCCGCACCTAGCTCCCCCACGCTGACTTCGGGTACGTCGTCTTCGCTGGTGCTATCCGCGTCGGGCAGAGACGGAGCCATGCACGGAGGGATACTTCGACCACTTACAATTTTATTATAATGTATTGATGTGCGACTTACGGCGTCGATACAGAGCCATCTATTAGCAGTTAAGGAACTAACCAACCACTGATTGCTTCCATTAAATGGTTACTGCGATTAATATTGTAAATTTGTTTGACTAGTTCTTTTATATTTCAGAGTAAGTGAAATGGCAGAAGTAAACAAAATGAGTGCTCACAATCTAAGTACAGTGTTTGCACCAACATTGGTCGCTACACCTCCCGCCATTACCGACCTGTCACTGGAGATACGTGGCCTTCAAGCTCTTATTGAGAACTGCCCACAAATATACTACGGCAATAAATAATCTTTAAAAGACTTTCGACAGTATTGCGTGCTATGAAAGGGACATTAAAATCGTTGGACGTCACCTCGGCTTTCCATCAGCGAACGTATTGTAACCACATCACAGAGATTTGAAAAGGCCAGGTTAAAAGTACCCGTAATCAACGAACATGTATAAAGACAAAAAGTTGAGTAAGCGAAAGAAGTATGCCAAGAATGTACTAAAGCACTGTAATGAACAGGTCTCATTGGACAGAACTCTCATTGGTCGATTCTGAATCTACTAATAAGATTATTGCGTCTGAGCGGACTTTCATTGGCTGATTTGAGAATCCACCAAAGAGACTTCTGTCTGATGAATGTCAACAGTGCTTGTCAAAACCCGTGGTCCCTGCCTACCCCAGTGGGAAAGAAACCGTAATAATATATAAGATTAAAATTTAAGTACTGGTGAGACTGTAATATTTTTAAGAAGAATGCAACCGACTGATCCACCAAATTTGAGCTTTATGGCATATCCTCTGTTGACATAATTTACATTAATATTCAGGAGTGTTGGATAAGTCCGTTGTGGGATGAATACAGTGCATTAGGTTCTAGAATAACATTCCATAGAATTTGGAATGGTGTGTTTATTATTCGAATCCCACGGAAAGTGTTGGATAGATTAAGATGTATATTTATTACTTTCAAAGCAACAATATCGAACTCCGTTCAAAAACCTAATGCCTACTCTTAGTTATAAATTTTCAAACTACCCACAAATATGCATTTAAATAAAATAATCTCACTAATGTAATTTAAGTTAGGTTACGTGCAATAATACTTATTTATATTAAATTTGTGATATATGTTATCCATTGGTCTTTCAAAAAGAATACTATATTTATACCATTCCAGGTTGTGTTAGTATTAGATTTAGGAATTGATAACCAAATTTTATATATATTTTTAAGTTTAAACATTATCCTATTAAAAAATGTAGTTATTTTTTTATACTTTTGTATTCTTAGATCTTAAACGGCTTCACAAATAAAATGCAATATGCATTTTGATATTAATATTCAGTATTTTATTTTGTATCACAGTTTTGTTCTTTTCTTTTTTGATTTACTAGAATCTGTCTTTTCACAGCTGTCAATTTGTTGAAATTTTTTCAAGTCTGCACAGAATAGAACCTGTAAAATAATAAAAGAAACTATTAGAGAGGCAACAATGCTCGGACTACTGAGATACTATTTAGTGGTATGTAACAACCGTCCTGGCTGTTGGAATTTTAGTTTGAATAACAAAGTGGTTATGTATTTTCCATAGTGCCAACGGTGATAGACTTGCCCCGTATTATGTGGGACCAACAAAATTACTGGCAACGAGTGGGTGTGTAATACACCTCTGCCTACCCCTCCGGGGATATAGGCGTGATCGATATGTATGAAATAAAAAAAATGGATAGTTAAACTTACTGTATGAGCCCATCCAGCCTTATCTCCATATAAACTCCTAAAATGATCACCAATTTCTATATACATTTTGTCCGTAACATTCTTTTTGCCTCGCAGATGAGGCAAATAATTTTGTGCAGCTATTTGATACACATGGGTGTCCACTGGGACAGCTTCAAGATGATTCAGTGACATGAGGCATATGCAGTCAGCAACCTAGTGAATAAACGTTTAAATCACTACATACTCGTATTATAAAACAAAGTCGCCCGTTCTGTATGTATGCGTAATCTTTAAAACTACGCAACGGATTTTGATGCGGTTTTCACCAATAGATAGAGTTGTTTTCGAGGAAGGTTTTTATGTATATATATATAATTTGGTAAGCGGGCGAAGCCGCGGTCTTCCGCTAGTAATATTATAATAGGAATAGCAAGAACCTTGGAGCTGACTGCAACCACCGGCAATTAGTTTAACGGGAGTCTCAGTTAGGACTTTATTTCGATTATATCTGTCTAGTTTTAGCATAAAATCAGTATGTCCGCATGTCAGGGAAAATCACAGACTGTGCGGCTATTTCGTCTCCAGGAGGACAACTTATACCAGCAGACCAAGAAACCACAAAAGCTATCCAAATTCGCATTCATAATACCTATATAATCTAATAATAAATAACATAATCAGTAACTATGATAGATATCGAATCACCTCTGTAAAATGCGACATTTTTTTTTAATTATTGGCATTATACATATTGCCGGTAACATATTTATAAAATAAACTAGTTATCCCAGCAAACTTTGTATCGTCTAAAATATAAAAAAAAAAAAAACGTATTTAAAATATAAAAAAAAAAATTTATGTAAATTGAAAAACGCGATGGACGGACAGACAAATTGTCGTATTAAATATATAGATTTACCTTTGGCCCAATTCCATGTAACTTCATAAGTTCAACTCTGGCATCTTTGTATTTCATATCTTTTAAACAATTGAACCACTCTACACCACCCCATTCCACAATCTGTGATGCTGATTTCTGAATGAATTTAGCTCTGTAGCCAAATCCTAAATCCCTTAGCTGGGCTTCTACCTGAAATAATACTAGCACTATTAAATATTTACAACCAGCCGAAAAGAGTGTAGCAAAATTAAAAAATAGTTTTTGTGTTTATGATACAGACACCTGCTATGTCACTGGTTGAATTTAATGGATACTACACTAAAGGTCTAGCATTAATTTAGTTGGTCCTGAGTTTGATTCCTGAGATGAATCAAATATTTATGAGATCCAAAAATTTTTTATGAAAATGTATGTTTATCTGTGCCTCAGAAAACACATTAAGCCCTCGGTCCCAGTTGCCATACAAACATCTATGGCAGTTGTTACGGGTATTTCAGCAGACTTCAACTAAGTTGGGAAAAGGTTCGGTAGATAATGATGAATCTTAAACAATATCTGTCATTACCTTTTGCTGTGCTAATGTTTCAACTTCAGGAAAAGTATAATAAACGCTGCCTTCATATTCACATATCTTTTCTCCATAATTTGAACAAAGCTTAGTTACCAAACTTGATATCCTAAAAAACACCTCTTAATTGACACAAAAACCAACTTCAAATTACTGAAATAGGAACAAATGGAATTGGGACCACTTGGGAAGTAATAGCTTACAATTATAAAATAAATTTTTAGAATCGGTTAACTCAGTCCAAAAATAGGTAACAAACAAAAATAAATAAAAAATTGTCGATTTGAGAACCTTTTTTGGAAGTTGGTTGAAAATGTTAAAGTTTGGTGCAAAGAAGTTTAAATGGGAAATGGAAATTTAAAACGTCATGATAGCATCGAAGTAAAAGACATTTTTGATTGAAGCGTGAAAGTTAAAAAAAAAAAATAGTAAATTACTTATAAATTTTAGTTACCTTGATATGTGATTATTTTGACTACAGATGAATGAAAACAAATTCTCTACAGGCTCTTGTCGCAACATTCTGATTCCATAGAACTGCTCACAAGCATTTCTGAATAGTTTGTCTTTATCCGACCAATCTTTATAGTAGTCACCTAAGTTCGTATCCAGTCGGAAATAATTTTCTAGAATCTTTTCAAAATCTATATTCTTACTATTACTTGACTGGGTTTTATTGTTGTGTTTAAGTATAGAGCCAATAACTTGGTATTCTAAAAATTTGTCGCTTACTTTCAATTTCCATAGTGTTTTAGAGAAAACTCCTAGCCACTCATTTTCTGTATTGTTTATCCATCTGAGAATGCCAACATTATTTGAACAATGACATGCAATGTAACTGTAATCCATACATCGGTGTGTTATTTTAAAGGAACAGCTTTTCACTAAATACATAAGTAAATGAAAGTATAGGTTTGTCTGTCTGTCTAATATAAATCTATAAATGTCAGCTAATCTCTGGAACGGCTGGAAATTTTTTAACAGGATACCTAGCTGATGTCATAAGGTTATACCCAGGTTATACCGGGAATGTGTTCCCGCGGGAATCAGGGACCATTTATAAACATTACACGCTCGCCCGCGTGTAATGTTTATAGCCGCGGGCGTCCTCTAGTAATAATATAAGAAGAAAGCTCATTTGCACTGAATTAAAAAAAAAAATAGTAGGTAACCATGCAATATTTATTTATTTTAGGTTAAGTTTTATGTGTATCTTACCGAAAGCTCTGGCCACCGGATAAAGTTCCTAATAATTGAAGTTCTCGATGATTACAAGGTAATTTAGTCCACGTCATTTTATTTTTATTACACCTCGTAGTTAAATTGAAATGCTATTAGTTAACAATATGTAGTACCTACCTATGTAGTCAAATTTTGAATATTTATTTTGATAAAATCAAAACAAACAATTGTATTGCATTCGGAGAGCCGCTTAAGGCGCGTACACGTGCTGTGCTGTGCGTGTGCGGTCGAAATTAGCGTGACACACATGCGTGTGGGACGGTGACATCAATCTTTGCTCTGAGTTGAGCCTCGGAAGACGTCACTTTCCTAGCCAATCGCTTGGATTGGCTAGGAAACCAAGAACCAACCAATCATAGCTCCATTTTGCATTTATCTGTCAGACACAGCAGGGCGAGCATGGCGCGATGGCGGTAGGAAGAGTTTGTCGACAACCAATCATGGCAGGAATTAAAAAAAAGTGTTGTTTTGATCACGTCTCATCGACATTTTCTGCGATATCATTGGTCATTTTTGTTTTTTTTTTTATATTTGGTTCGCCAAATTGACGCCGCCCGCCTGGTGGTAAGTCGTGACGACGTCTAGCGATTGTGGGTCACTCTCACAGCACACTACTATACAGAGTGGCCCTCAATTTGACGACCTACTGATGTGCCTCTTCACGCTTTATGGATTACGGATCATAAGGTTCTGGAAGCAAACAGTACTTAGATGCATATCGACTGTAAATTAAAACGCTCTGAGAGCAAAACGTCTCCAATTGAAAATGACTGTATGTTCCGAGAGCACAACGTCCTCAATGCTAAATACTCGCAACGTAAAAGGCCCTGAGAGAAAAATGACCGTATCCTTTTGAAGTCCTACCTGTCATGACATTATGCTGGTGGTAGGTAGGTATGGGAAAACGACATTTTCTCTTGTATTTTTATATATTATAATATATTTTTATATATTCAAATTATAAAAAAATAACTTATTGCAGCTAACTTTTTTTTTATCTTTTCTTTTTTTTTAATTCCGCAAGAATGCGCCCGCTCCCATGTCCATTGCTGTGGGCATCTCCGGTGACCCCAGAAGGTATTTCCAGTGGCGCCCGGTGGACTTTGCCAGCTGCGTGGCCTCTTCGGGGGTTTGGTCGGATGAAAATCCCACTTCGTTTGGGGTTGGTTTTTATCCCGCGTCGGTGAGTGAATCTGGTTGCTTGCTATGGGGCAAAGGCCCCCGCAGCACGCAACCCTTCTAGCCTGCTTCCGTAAGCACGGCGGGTGGTTATCCCGCGGCTATCCGGGTACGCACCCCTCTCCCCATCAGCCGCCTCCTTCGCGAGCATGACTTGCTCGCAGAAGGACACGGCCGCGTTCCACCTACTCGCGCTGGAGACCATGGCTTGGAGCATGGTTTCCAGTGAGATGATATCCACGCCCGGACCCACTACGAGGGTCCCGACGCTGACTCGCCCACGCTGAGCACTCCACCAACGTGTGGAGTACGGTGATGTCGTCGGAGACCTCGCGATGGATGCGAAACAAATAACTATCGAGGCATCCATGCCCGGTAACGATCTGCGTCGCACGATACGTGAGGTCACCATGCTGCCCTCTGCAGCCACTTGTCCATGATCGGTCTCACCGCCGCCGCGATGACGGTGGTTCCCCCACTTAGGTTGCTCAAGTCGCACCCTCCAAGTCTCCATGAGATCCTGGCGGTGTTGGGACCGCTGGTCCTCGATTTCTCGAGTTATTGTAGGTACCTATAGCCGACAAAATGACGAACGTAAAATTACACTTGAGATAACAACACAATGAACATTGCATTGAATGAGTAGGAACAGAAATGTTACACATTGAGGATTTTTTTAATATTAGAAACTCTTTGCAAGAACTCATAAGGTGCAATACACTCTTCTTCAAGTTTTTTCTTCTCTTCGGCGTATTGTATATAAAACGAATATCAACCTTTCGTCTCTTGACACCATGAAGCAAGCTAATTTTTTATGTCTTTGAAAAATGATAATCTTAAGAGGTTTAATTTCAAGAGGAAATGGAAAAGTTCGTTATGCATCTAACACGTTTTGATTTAATGTCAACTTCAGTTGAAGGCTATTTTTACAAAACACTTACTGAAATGTGGACGATTAGCTCCATGGGTGTTTTGCCGTGGGAGACCAATTGATTGAAAGACGTCATGACTGGAGGACTAACTATTGGAAAGTCCATTTTACTTCCTGAACCTTATGATCCGTAATGAAACGAACGCTTAAAACGCTCGGTTCTTTCGAACATGCTATCCACTGTGTGGGAGT